>VWZG01011792.1:165833-233150 GCA_013396735.1 Grallaria varia | reverse complement strand
AATCTGAAACTTTAACAGCAGTGAATACCATTGAGGTATACTTTGAATTTTATGAAAATAATTTACTACTTTTCAATTAGTGTATTTTGGTTGAGAGAGAAGGTAAAAGGTGCTGCAGCAGGGGAAGAACACATTCAGGATTGCATTACTTGTTCCATGGGACAGTATTTTTCTCCTCACAAAAAAACAAAACCAAACCAAACAAATAAAAAAAATACCCCAAAATTAAAAAAAAAAAATCTAGATCTTGCTTGCAACTGGTCAAGTGGTTTTGCCAAAGATTCTCAGCCGTCAGAATAACTCCAAATGTATGCAGCAGGGTTGCTCTCTGTCCACACAGTATTTGATGTGAAAGATTTATCTGTCTTTCTCAGTTTTTTATCTTGAACTGACAGTTGTATATTATGGATCAAGCAACTAATACCAGACATTTGTGTTGTGTCATGAAACATCCCCTTGACACAATTTACCCACTTAGTCAAGTTTCTTTGTCACATAAGCAGAGAAGAAAATGCTTTGCCAGTTTCAAAATCCCCAATCTAAGCAAGCTTATACAGTGATAGAATGTCCTATTCATACACCGTTCATTCTTTCCAGGTTTAGTCCTAAGAGAGATCCTGTATTAAATATACACACAGCTTGAGCTATATAACCTTTTCCAAGTCCAGCTTCTGCAGCTCTGTCTGGATGTTTTCTACATGCATACCTAGTCCTCAGATTCAGATGAAATTGGCAGCCTTTCATGCCAACATTCACAATTCTGATTAAACTATCAGTTGTTTGTCACACTGTACATTTCTCATTTCAGTTATTCTCCTCAAATTCTGCAGATGGAAGCTGCAGGGTATTTGCACATATTCTGGGGAATACAAGGAAGGATTTTTATTGTTACCATAAGGTTTCTCCTCATCATTCTTCAGTCCCTTATACGTTTTGCTTAATAATAAAGTGACAGTTGCTGAACCGGGTTTTTAAAATGCATGTCTATCTGTCAGTTTCAATGCATCTCACAGTGGCATGCATTAACTTATCATGCTTGAAAGTACAAAAAGATTATGCTGTAGTGAAATGTTAACAAGGTCATATCATATACACACTAGCTCGTTGCACTTTTCTTCCTTTCATTGCTCCTGTTAGGCATTATTCTATGTCATGCATAAATAATGTTGCTCCAGAGAGAAAGTCAGTGTACTTTATATTACTGGTGCTGCTATGCTATTGAGACAGGCTGAACTTCTGGAGTGAATGTCAGAACATGTCACTTGCTAAATTACTGGTACCTAGCCATCAAAGATAAGCAGAGTGGATGAATGCATGTATTCAGGAATAGATTACTTTCTCCTTTGGATCGCCACAGCAGTAACCATATTGATATAGTTTTCATATAAATGAGGTTTGGCAAATCACTGTCTGTCACCACACATCTGATTTCATGGGACTTTTGTTGAGCCTTTCAGACTGTACTGGGCAAAGCATGGAAGTGCAGAAGAGCAGCACAAGAGGGCAATTTGTGCACCAAGGAAATGATTCACAAGCAGAAAGTTTCAGCTACTGAAAACTCTGTTAGAGAGCCAGAGATAAATATTTTTCCCTTGATACAGTTCTGCAGTGCTGTGGTGAGTGTGCCAATACATCTGCTGAAAGACCTCAGCTCCTCCCTACACTCCTCTGCTCCCAAACATTGCCAGCAGCAGACTTGGACCTCCACAGAGTCCAGCTCCAGCTTTTTTGACCAATACCATTTGTCTCTGTAAAATGTGTCTGTGTGGGCTATCTAGGCCTAGAGCCTGCTTCCCATCCCTTTTTATTCCCTCCAGATGGAAAACTGTGAGTATTAGGCTAGATATTCCTGGCAGGTGTTGTGGTAAGAGACTTGCTTCAGGCTTTGTCTACCCAGATAAATTACCACCCACGTGCAAATTTCAGGTTTAATTGTAAGTAAATCTAACATGATCCATGAGCTTTCACTTGAACATCTGTCACAAGCTTTCTTTTCTGGTGTATTTTTTCACATCTATGTATATTTATCAGGAAATCTTGTTTTGCCCAGGCCTAGGTTAAGTCAAAGTTGTCAACAGCAAATACTTTATTTCCATGGGTAACAAACAGCAGTGGCCAATTACAAATGGAGCCATAGAGGTCTGCCTGTGGTGAAGGGGAACATATAAGTTTTGTTGTTAGTGGAGAACAAAAACATGTGCTGTGTTATTATGGTTGATCCCACAAATTCTGCTTGGTTTATTTCAGCTTTAATGGATATTTTTACACAAGTAGACAGTCATTTTAGCTTACTCAATAATTATGAGAAAGGAAATCTAATGCAAAATCGGATTCAAACCAATTGCAAGATTAAGCTGGTTAAGAAGGTAGAGTTGCAGGACATGCAGGTTCCCCACCACAAACACATCTGCATCCCTGAGCTTGCTTATACCACTCTCCAGCAATGTTTGCTATTATAATAGTGAAGAAAACATAATAGTTGACTTCCTGAAACACATATGAGTCACTTTGGTGATGTAACTCATACAGTGTTTGGTGGTCTTTGTAATGACCTTTGATTCTATGCTAGTAACACCATGAGGCTTTAACAAATCTAAAAGACATGAATAGATATGTAGTGAAAGAGTGATCTATTGTAATTCTTTGTTAGGCAGTTAACATTAGCTGCTATTTATAGTTCTCAGTTTGAAGAAGAAAAATCTCAGTTTCTGACTCTGGCAAGATGGAAACTCCTGGACTAGAGGACTGTGTGATAGGTAGCAACTTCTGTGGGTGAGGCTGCCTTCTGTAGGATTTGATTTCTTCCCTGAGACCATGAGGTAAAGCTATTTCCAACTCAGGACTTCTATTTCATTGTAAATCCCAAATGTCAAAGAAGCATCCAACATAGAAGGAAAAGTAGAAAATCTTAGTGTAAAGGTCATTCTGTAAACTGTGTTGTTTCGAGAAGAAGTGAGTACTTCTCTGCTTTTCTAAGATTAAATAGAGATGCAACTGCCCAGTTCTCTCATGGAGCCTTTTGGGAGCTGGGGTAAGCCAGAGAGCGGGAAATGAAGCAGGTATTTCAGCAAACAAAGACCCTCGGCCCAGGAAAAAGTATCACCTCATTGAATTGCGGGCTCACAGGAAAAGCAGCTGCATTTTTCCTGCTTGCCCTGAATCTCCTCATTGGTACAAAGCAGAGTCACAATGACCTTGATCAGGAGTTTTGGGGGATTTTCTGCCTCATGAGCAGCCTTATGGTGGGACTGCAGTGGGAGTAACTCCCTGAAAGCCCAGGAGTGGCTCGGGTGAGGGATTCCTCATACTGAAGCAGCCGAGCCACATACTGAAGTTTGTCCTTCAATAAAACCATGAGGCAATTTGGTATGAAGCCTGGCATTTTTCTGATGCACCTTGGAGTTTATTTTACTGCAGATTCTTCTCAGCTGACTACTTTCCATAAAACCCTTCAGCTTAGTTTGAGCTATTACTTTCAGATCAAAAATGTTTCATCAGATCATTCCAGACCAGCTCTACCACTGAGTCTGTTTGGATTGTGTTACTTGGGGGCTTGTCTCAGTAAAAGCAGACTCTCTAATTTCACTTGAGTTTATAGTTTCTAAAATGGCTGTTTGGAAAATGAAACTTCTGTCCCCAGTACAGTTCCAGTTTCAACATTTGTTTCATCTTGGAAAGGAATATTTAAAAACATGAACAAATTGGTTTAATGTTTTGCATGTAGGTTATCAAGATATTAGAAATGGACTTCAATTTTCCTGTGAAATTGTTCAGATTTTGATAAAACCTCCTCTGGAAAAGTGCCACAGGCTGTTTTTTCTTGTTTCTAATGTAGTCAGTTTCTGCTACTCAAAGACTGCTAAAATTAATCCATACTTTCAAATCAGGAAAAGTTATTCCTCCAGTGAATTATCTATGAATAATTAAAATTACATAATGATGAATTTGTGTCCTACATCTTCTACTTGTCCTTTCCACCTGAGCTGTTCAACTTTCCAGTTTGACTTCTCCTGGGGAGCAGCCATGGTGGTCCTGCTATGTTGGGTTTTTTTTGGATGGGCAAGAGCAGAACAGCTGGGTCCTTCAAAACAAGTTAAATGGGAGGAGGAGATGCATGAACCTGAAATTTCCCAGCACTCTCTAAATCCTGCATAAGTGACCTGTTTTGCGCTTTCCATAGGGAGAACTCCACATGTGGCAAAAGGACTATTCAAACATAATGTTGGAAGGTGCAGACATGTACCATCACCAAAACAGTTCAGTCAGGATTAAAAGTGGGCTGTGTGCACTGTCACTCTTTACTCAGTCACTGTTGCTTCCCGAGGTTTTTGCTCGTATGTGACTTGTCAGTTCATGCCAGTTTTAACTACAGGCCATTAGTCTCTTGTTTTGTAGACTGTCATTTTACTTGATAAATTAAACTAAAGGCTAATAATGCTTGTCATTTCTGTAGTATGATTAATGCCTTTGGACTTGGACTTCCAGATAACCTCTGCCAAAATTTATCAGTTTCTGTAGACTCTACAGTGAAGGGGATTATTAGCAGAAAGCAAAATTTCAGCTCTCTTGCTGGGAGGAATACTGCACATAGTCTAATATATTTATGAGTTCAAGAAAGCAGCAAAACTGAGGCAGGTTTATTTTTTGTGGTGAAGGTGATGTTTGATTGCTGTTGAATACTTTTCATGTATGTTTAATGGTTAAAATTCAATATTCACTGAAGGATCAAAGCACGATCGGCCAAATATTACTCTCAGATGTATATGTTTGGCTCTCTTTTCCTGAAATTTGAGGCGCAGCCTCTTCCATTAGGAACTTTGTGACTGGTGAAAGCAAGGAGCTGTTGCTGCACTTGGCAGCGATAACCTTGAGGGTGATCTCTCAGTGCACAACCCTGTGCCAGTGCTACCACTGGGCTCACATGCAGCTCCCAAGGAGGCAGGGGGCAGGCAGAAGAAGGGAATGGATCTTTCTTGAGGATTTAGTTGCTTAGCACTGCCCCAAATCCACAGTCCCTCATGATTACTCACCTTAGCTTCTGCCAAAGCAGCTCACCCTCATTTGTACACTTTCCACACCTTCTCACCTCCCATCTTCTTATCTAAGGCTTCACATTTAGTAATCAAATCCCACAGTGCAATTCTGGTGGTACCAGGCACTCGGGTGTCTTACCCCACCAATCTCTGTCGGGAGCAGTGAGTGGTTCTGCCTGGTCCTGCCATGTGCCACAGGGCACCTGTGTCCTCACAAGTGCTTGCAGTATCCCGCTGACCTTTCCATACAGGGCACATCCATCCTGCAGGGGCTGCAAGGACTCCTATTTGCAGGCACCACTTTTCCAGCAAGGTGATGCCAGTTAGTGCCCGAGGGCCTGCATTTGCTGCAGTTGCACAGGCACAACACATTCGTGAATCCATCGGGATTGTTGCTGTACTAGCTCAGTGACAACTAGTTGTTAAAGAGAACAAAGCCTGATTTTGAAGTGTATGAACTAGGCCATTCATCTGGGACAAAAAACACAGAAATTTCAGTTCTCCATCTTCCAATGCATAGTTAAATGCATTTTACTCTACCACAAATATTTGTTAGAACATAGCTGACTCCAGATTTTCCTCTCCATTGTAAGCATGGGGATATAAAGTCATTGTGAGATTCACTTCCTTTCTAGATCAAAACAATTTTTAATTTATCCATGCACAGTGGAGCAGCCAGAGCAATTTTCAATACATTTATCCCAGACTAACATGGTGGCTAAGTTGCTTAACCAGATCTTGATTCACATCCCCTAGGGCAGAAAAGGAAATTGAACATGATTTCCCACATTCTAGGTCAGCATGCTAAATCTGTGGCTGTGAACTGAAAGCAGGCATCCTCAGAACATTTAAGGAAATAAAAAATTATATGCCTAGAAATTGAAAATTATAAAGCCGAAACTACACAGATTTTGCCTCTCTGGTTTTTGGACCATGGGTGTCTCCTTGTTATACTGTCTTACAGTAGTTGTGTTATGAGATACCTGTCAGTGTCCCCATGCCATTGAGACAGGGAATGTACTCAGTTCAGGGCTGCAAGTCACAGTGCCAGGGAGGTGCTAACATTAAATTCGAAAGTCTTGTCGCATCCGCATCCCCTTTGTGATTAGCTCTTTGTGACTTGGGTTGGGTGAGCAAGTACAGAGTCTATTTTTCACTTGCAGATGTTGAGGTCTATCTAGAACTGTGGGCTGAGACAGCCAAGGCTCCATCTTGAAATGGGCAACCAGTGGAGGGTGGGTGCCCCTCTGCAGCAGCAGCAGCAGCAGCAGCAGCAGCAGCGAGACAGAACATGAGCACCCGGGAAGCATCAGGCCTGCAGTGGTAGCCTGTGGCCAACCTTGCAGACAACATTTGGGAGTGATATGTGAATAACAGCGTGGAAATAAAACTAGGCCAAATGTTGAGCGAACATCTGGCATGGGTGCTTTCAAACCATTGTCTGTACTTCATTCTGCTTGCCAGCACACATCATTAGCTTTTAATGTAAAGAACAAACAAATGTGTTTGTCAGCAGGGTGATTATCCTCCATACATTTTTTTCCATCTCTGAACATGTTAATTATGGTTTCCCCTAAAATTGTCATTAATGTTAGCATTCTAAGCAAATATTTCTGCAAATTCGAGGAGCTCATGAGGACAGTTTGATCATTTTCCAAGCTTTTGAACGTTTTGTGTGTGTTACACCTAAATATTTATGTGCACCCTGCTGTGCCGTCACCATTCCCAAATGTTCCCATGGCTTACTCTATACCACTCTCTCCCTCAACTTCACAATAAGCCTACCATTCAGGATCATTGTGCAAAGCAGATGGCAATATCCCTCTCTGAGATGAGGACAGCATTTATTGTATTTGGAATAAAAGTCCTTGAGAAGCCGGGAGGCCATGCAGAAAATTGCAGTAATTCAGGGACTGACTCAAATCAGTTTATTTCATCACTGATACCAGAAATGGATTTTTCCAACCTCTGTCTTACTCTTTTCTCACCATCATGACCATCAGTGCACAAACAAGCAAATCCAGGATACAACAAATTTCAGCTATTATCAGCTGAAATCACAAGAAACTTTTGCATGTTGTTTTTTCTGAAGACAAGACACTGGGCTTACAGAGTTAATTTTGCATAGGGAATCACATACACAATCCCATTCTAGAAAGTGAACAAAATGTACATTCAAGCACCTAAAAAAGGAACGGAGATGGACCAGTCAATTAAATTTTTGTGTCTGGAGTTAAAGGCACCCTGAAAATACCTCACAGAAGGTACGTGGGCTGTAGGTCATCTCCAGGATTGCTAGCACCCTTCAGAGCAACATGTGCAACTCTGAAGTAGCACTAAGTAGCCAATACTCACAAACGAAGCTTTTATTTCTGATACGGACTAGTTTTGAAAGCCTGCAGAGGAAATGGTTTATAAGGAAACACATATTTTTAGAAGCCATCATTATGAAATACGAAACTAGAGTTCCAATATCAAATTGAAGGTTTTCTTCAGCACAGAAAATTATATTGAAAATATTAACATAGGTTTATATAAAAGTGAAAAGAAAAAAAAGTTACTTTTCAGTCCTTCATTATTCCTGAATGAATCAAATCCTGCAATACAGAGCAATTTTAACACATTCAAGGGTTAACAAAAAACTTTTCAAGTCAGGGTAGGCCTCTAACATACTAAAGAAATTCTTCTTGTACTTGGACTCCAACAAGTCATGAAATATTTAAACACAAAAAGCTATTTCCCCAGTTACATGGCAACACTGAAGCTTTAAATATTAAAAACAATAGCACTGCAGCATTCTAAGGAAGTACAGGAGTTCACTGGCACCAGATCTCTCTCATCTTCTCTTCCTGGAGTGGTAGGAAAGATAGTTTATAATAAAAACAAAGAGAAACTACTAAGGAATGCACACTCCCCCAGATTCCTTCCTATCAGAATATGGAGAAAAAATAGCTTTCTGGTTTATCTATCTAGGTATTTATATAGCACCATTCTCCAGAGTATCTGGATTTGAGGAGTGAGTAAGGCAAGAGGGACCATTTGCTTGTTATGGGAATAAGGTACATAATTTAGATCCCCTGTGAGTGTGTATAACCATAACTCAAGTAAATAGCAGCAATGATAATTTTCTAAAACATAGTGGAGAGGCAGAAATATATATACTGAAAACCCTTTGTTCTCAGGTCAAAAACTGACACAAAAATATGCAAAGAGCTGAGAGTAATAGCTGGAGAGAAATTCATCCATGCAACTGTGATGATGTGTCTTGTTTATAATATCATCTCTTTATCCCCAGTCAGGTGGAGCAGATATTGTGGTAAATCAATTTTGAGGCCAGAAGCCAGAATTAAATATTTCAGGGTATGCCTGTTGCTGAGTTCAAGTAGAGAACCTTCAGAGACAAGTGCAGCAGCACAGCTGTTGATACAAGTCTCCTGGCTTTCCACATCATCTTAACATCTAACTCAAAATCTAGTTTTATATTGCCTACTTGGGTTTTGTGGTCTGTGCAGCAACTTTCCCAGTAATGTATTCTTTGCATCAGTTTCTGTCTTCTACTGAACGCAGTTCTCATCTCCTACTCTTTCCTCTTCCATTTCTCTCCTTCCCTCACTTACATTGGCTTCTTCTAATTGTTTTCTCACACATTCTAAATCTCTTCTAATTGTGTCTTGCCTCACAACCTGTGCTATAAGAGATCCCTTAAACAAACAGGTAACAAAAATGAAGAAAGACGCCATAATGAACAGGTCTGGCTGCAAAATGAGTGTACAAAATCTGCAGCTCTGCTGAGCACATTTGCTTCCTTGGTGTATTTGTTGCCATTATTGGTGACTCAGCTCTTTGGAGCTCTTTGCTCGTGTTAGCCTTGCAAAGCAGCATGGCCAAGGGAGGCTGTTTAACTCCTTTTGTGTGTTGCCAGCTGACTCAGTTTTTGTGCTCTAATTGTGTGCACAGGTGCTGGGACTGAGCTGGGACTGGGCTAGCTGAGGAGCCATACCCACTGATGTCCTGCTTGGTGGGACTGGCCCATCACTTGATCAGTCACGGGTGGTGGTTAACATGAGAAGGAAATAATATTGTTTTAGAAGAAAATCCAGATGCTTTCTACTGATGCCTGACATTCCTTTGCTTACATCTTATTACTATGACTGATCTGAAAGAGAATGAAGTTGACCCTTTTATTGGGCACACTTGATCTGTCTCTGTGGGCAAGTATGAGCAGATGCAAGTTACTCTGCCTGTGGCCCAGAAAAAGCATTGGTTACAGATTCATAAAGAAGGCCAGCACTGTGCCCTAATTATACAAATGTATATTTGTGCAGTTTCTGGTTCAGAGCAAGTTCACCTTTGCCCAGCTCTGCAAACAGGAGGAAGTTATGCACATCTGCCTGTCTCTGTGCATCCCAAAAGGCATTTAAATAACTGGCATGTGAGAAGGGAAGGGAAGACCCTGCTGTTCTCCCTTCATCCGTGTGAAAACACAGGCACTCCCAGCACTGGCACAGAGCTCTTTACACAGCTGATCCTCATGCGTCAAGTTACAACAACTTCCAATACCAGTCGTCTGTAACAGGGACCAGCAATACCTATCAGTGCTCAAGGATGCTTAAGGCTTTTAATTATAATATATAAGTTAAAGGTGTAAATGCAAAGTCTAAACTGTGAAATCAGCAAAATTTCCAGTGCTTAAGAAAAAATAAATGAGGAACTGAACTTGACTTCTTCCTTCCAGCTTTGCCTGGCACAGGTCTCGTTTGTCAAGGAACGCTACATAATGACTTCACTGCTCATTCCAGATTCCCCTTGTGCAGGAATAAAAGTATGGAATGCACCTATCTATGCTACTGCAAGATATGAGAGCACAGCCAGTTTGGGAATATTGTTAGCTAGGCCTCATTAATAAAATAAGGCTAATGATTTATTCATATCCAGGACAATAAGAGGACAATGTAGAGCAGTTACATTAATGGGAAGTAGATGCTTTGGGGGAAAATGTGAGCACTAATGGAAATTAGTTCTGTCTGTTTCAGTGTTTTGTGTAAGACAGTGTGGGTGATTTTTCTGACCAAATCAGTACATTAGGGACACAGAATTCCCTATTCTACATATTAAGATAGGAACTAGGAAATTATTCAGATTAATATAAGAATATATTATTACTTCAGTGCTTGAGTAACTCTCTCAATCTCATTTCCCCACATGCAATCTATTATTCTATCTTTTCACCCTTGTTTTTCAGAAGCCTTGAACTTGTTACTGTAATTATGAATGCAGACATTATGGCTGTGAAAATAACACTCTGAAAATGGTCTGTGAAGACACTATTTGAAATGGTTACTATTTAAAGCTGACTTAGCTCTTGGCTGTGCAAATTATATAACATGTGCCCTTCCAGAACAGTCCTGTAACACTTTAAACTAGTGGAAGACATTTTTTTTGCAATAGTGTGGATTTTCTGCTCAGAAAGCAGACTATGTGACCTGCGCTTTTTCTCCCCCCAAAATCCACGTGTTGATCATCAATTAAAGTTGTGGATTTCCTTTAGACACCTTCATGGTTACTTGGTCACTGAATAGTGGCTGTATTTTATTTCGATTAATTTATTATTTAATTTGGAATTCAACAGTGTCAGAGTCCTAACCTGGGATAAAATCCTTCCAGTTCAGAGCAAGTGTCATGCTCCCCGTGTCCCTCTTCAGAGCTGTCTCAGTACCAGCTGAGAGTCTGAGAGCCACAAACCCCAGGTTTTTTCAGTTGTTTTGCTATACCAGGTATATTGCAGACAGATGACTTACAAACTCTCTACAGGGTAAAATTTGGAACAGGAGAGAGAGTTGAAAGGTGTCAAAATCCTATGAGATGCATGAACAAGTGCTGGTGACCTGAGGGGTGGCAGATCACCACTCATATGCCCTCAGTGGTTTGCATCACTTTCTTACAGGGCTGCAGCATGAGCCCAAACATAGCTAATTGCAGGATATCATCTGCTAAGCAGTATCTCGTTATTTAAACTTGCATCTATGTTTAAATGAAAAATTATGAAGAAAATGCAAAGAGGAAATGAATGATGCACTATCAATGACAGTGTTATATGACCTAGAAATCTCCTACAGTAATCCCACTGATAAAAGAGATGGTCACTTTTCCTTCATATGATAGTAATTTCTTACTAATATTTTGATTATATCTGTACTGGTGAATGAAATGCAAGAGGGTCAGGCAGCTGAGTCCAAGGCCTGGTGACTTAGTGCTGCTTGGTCCACATGCTCGAACGCTGTTTTCCCTCCAACAGGAGGGTCTCTTTCATTACCCCTGCTAGAAATAGTCCTTGGCCCCTCTTACAGCCCTAACCCAGTGTGTCCCAGCAGTGTCCGGAGAGGGATATTTGGCAAGAAAGGTGTTAGTAATTACCCAGTACAGATGATGGCATGACTGGGCTCTAGTGGTCACTGTCATGCACTTTAGCACCCATGTATTCCTTAACATTTGCAGTGTTTTCTCTGCTGTGGGACAATGTTTCAAGGCAATTATGAACTTCTGTCTAGGCTTCTACTGCCCTAATTCCTAGGCAGATGGATTTGCTTTCTGACCCTAGCTCCTGCAGGCAAACAATATCTTTGTACTCCAAACGCAGAGGAACAGACTGAAATTTCTGTGGGTTATAGCAGCAGGCTGGTTAAACACACTTCTTGAGTGAAATCCTGGGAGGAAATGTGTGGGGAGACCCCAGCTCGTCTGGGGTCTCTGGGGAATAGTTGGACTGTGCTAGGAACTTCTGCACATCGTCAGGGTGATATACACGGATGGAGAGACTGTAACACAGAACGGAAGCTCGGTCTCTAAAGTGCTGAGTCGTTGCCTGACATGCGCAGTCTGTGTGTCCAATTAAGAATTATTTATGCATAGAGAAACCAATAGTGTACGGACATGTGTCGATATTAAGGTCTATATAATCCGCAGCTTCTGATACAAGAAAGGTCCTGTTTTCAGAAGAAGACGTGTCGTTCCTTGACCTATCCCCACCGTTATGATGACAGAAATGTATTGCTGCACCCCTGTCACAAGCTGAACACCCTGTGCCCTCAAAGGGCACAGGTGGGGCAAGAGCCCCAAAGGCCAGGTGTTGAGGTGAGGAACACCAAAGGAATGGCAGGGTAAGCTATACAGGAGGAGTAAATACTGTATTGTACATTATGTAGCCAAACATCATATGGCCTGCCTTCTCTAGGTGATCCTGATTTTTTTTCTCCTCCATGCTTTTTGCTCATGTATTTCCTTATTTCCAATGCCATAGCTTTCAGAGATGGTTGATGCACANAAAAAAAAAAAAAAAGGGCCCACAATTTTTGCAAAGCAGTTGCAGGTCTTAGTTTTTCTTTCTGCTACGTACCTGAATCCATGTTGAAAAGTTGCTGAGTGTGAGGTAGTCTAGGAAAAAAAATGAGAGAAAGTGGAAATGCACACTAGCATAACTGTCAGTATCAGAGAAATCAGGTGATTTGGTGGGGGAGGTAGAAAAGAGTTTGTTCTTTTTTAAAAGACATTTTTTACAGAGATGAAAGCAGAAGCTCAAATTCCATTCTTTGACCAATTCCAGCACTTCGTACTGTGATAGAGGAGCAGTTAAAAGTATCTTAAACCACCATTTTCCTTTCTTTTAAAACTATTATTTCTCTGCTAGGTTTGATAATGTTGCCTACAAAATTTAGATCCAAAATCTGTATTTCACAATATTATTGTCCTCTGTACATCAGGTTTTGGGTTAAGCCTATTAATAACTACTGTTATTGCTTAAGCTATAAAACCAGATTTTTCTTTTATACAAAAGGTCTGCCTCTGATCTGATTCTTGATTTATATACATATAAATCAGTGGTGAATCAGTGGTGAATTGAGCCTCAGCTGAACTGGAGAAGCGGGGGAGCTGCGTGCAATGCCAGTCAGGCAGCACAGGGAAAAGAAAAGATGTTAAATTGCTCTTGTGGCTGCCCTGTAAATCTGTCCTGTAAATTATTGCATCAAAGTCCCAGGAAGTTGCAGTGGTCAGAATTTAGTCTCAAGACTTTGGCGAGGTCTTACAAATCACCCTGTAATGTCCAGGATGAACGAATGCTTTATGAGCTTTATGGGCTTTTGAATTGACTATATTTCACCTCCTGGACAGGTTAATACTATTTCTTTTTAAAACCCAGATAGGGCCAGAGGCCCAAAGATTTCTCCTCTACCCTGTGTTGTCTTCTTTCTGTCGCAAGGCACGGGAACAGCCTGCACGGCTCTGCCTTCTGGTGGGTCTTCCCAAAGGTTTTTGGGCCCCATTTTCTCATTTGATCTTGTTATCAAAGACATCTAATTTCTATTAAACTTTTTTGGCAGATCTACTGCTCCAAAGCTTCCCCCATTCAGTCTGACTGCACTGGATCAAGAACCCTATCTCATGCAGCTGCTGTGCATCTTTCTTTGTATATCCCACACTGGGCAGATTCATTGCTGGTGTGTCCCTTTCAAGAGCTGATGCCATCACCTTCACCTTTCTGCTTACTGTTTTGCCCAGAGATATAAACAGATCTTGTTTCTTGTTGTTTGTACAGTCTGTGGTGAAGTTATTGTTTCAGAATACCTCTGTGCCACAAGCGCTGCAAGTCCTGCTCACCAAATGCTTTTTTTTTCCTGCTTTGTCCGCCTCTTTCTGCAGATTTCTGGAAAACATCAAGGAGTAACTAGTGTCATCAGGCAAGTCTGGGCCTTCTGACCACTTGACCTTCCAGCCATTAGGGTTGATGCTGCTTGTGCAGTTCTCTCTTACATGTTTACTTCGTCACTTATTTTCTACAGACAGAAATGGGTACAGAAACCAGAAATGTGTTACTCTTAGCAGATAACCACTAATTCCCTCATATAAATCAAACTGGGCTCCTCACTAAAATGTCAGAAATTTTATACTATGGCAGAAAAATGGGGTGAATAATTTTTATAACAGTACAGAAATTTAAAAGAACTTGTCATCAGCAGTCATCTCAGGATGGCCACACTTTGTAAGTGATGTGAATTTCAGGGCTTTGACTTACACTTCTTATCTACAGTTTTTTAAGATGGCTGCAGCCAGTTTTGGACACACAAAAGTTTATTCTAAATAATAGCTCTTAAAAAAAGACTCACTGCCTTCAACGCAGCAATTCAATATCCCTGTTGTATAAAACCCATATTGGGTCCAACCATAAAACTGTTTTTGCTGATTCCTTGGAAAACAAAACAAGTATTTCTTTCCACAACCAGTCTGTTAATGTTACTTTTTGATGAGGTTAATGAATTAGCTTAAAGGCATTTATCAATAGTTCTCTTCATGATAGTTTAGAAGACAAATGTATGTGCATGGTGTGTTCTATAAGGTAAATTCAGTAAAGACACGTTGACATCTGAAGGTACTTACAAGGCAAATTATGCAAGATTAGTGCAGAGAAAAGCACAAAGTAGAAAGGTAGCAGCATAAGAAATTTGAATATGAAAGCATCGAATTCAGATAAATTGGGCCATTTCAACATGGTCAGGACTGTACTGCACACAAATGTACCAGAGGAATGTCTCTGTCTCCTTTCTGCCCCACTGTGGCTTCAAGGCAGTTGTACCCCAGAATCTCAGGACTGAAGATGCTATTTAAAGTTCAGTGGCTATGCAGGGCTCAGTCCTCATCAGCTAGTTATCTGCTATTCCAAATCAATAAAACTTATTTCTGTATGACAAGCAAGGAAAAGGACAAATTTTTCTTTACTGCCTTGGGCACATCATGACACTCTTGGAAGCTCTTGCAACCTATGGAGGAGCATAGGGAATGGATTTGGTGTCTGTCTGTCTCACTGTACATTAGAGTTTCCCCTTCACTCTTCTGTGCTAGAAGGTGCAAGAATTTTGACCCAGCGCTGAGGGCTTTCTGCCAGCACCACAATCATCTTGTGGTATCTGGATAAACTGATCTAAATAAAAAAGCCTGTCCCTTGGTATAAATAGAACTGTCACAGCAGATCAGTTTTATTTACATCCAATTAAACAAAACTCTGCTTTTTGGCTGAGAGTTAATAGCTTTCAGCCGAAAGCAAATTCTTACCTCTGAGTTATATAAACCCCCTAAGTAGGCCATTTATAATACAAATACTAACAGGCATGCAGGTTCTATGCAGTGGTGCTTCCAGGTAATGCTAGCAGAAGTTCAGCTACGTATTACAGGAATGACAAAATGATGCTAGATGGTGGATCTGAGCCCCTTGCAAAGCCCTGTGAGGAGGTACCAGGCTAAGGACTGAAGCTAGGAGACAATTATTTTTAGGCTCTTAGTTTTTAAGGAGAGCAAAGGAACTGAGAGGGGAAAACAGTGTCAACAGTTCACACAGACTGGCCTTTCATGTTTGGGAGAAGCTGAGCTAGACTGAAACTATAACCATGATGGGATTTAAGAGTAGACACAATAAAGGCATCCACAATCTATACCTGTAACAAGGAAGGTCACTTCTAGGAGTTTTTGATGTAGTGAAACTTGAAAAATATATTCATTTTTGCCCAAAGGCAGAGGTTGGCATGGCAGCTTGGGGACCACAACGGTAATTGTTCCTAAGAGGAAAAAGAAAATGTTCCATAAAGTTCCAATTGCTTTTGAAAGAGAGAAGCATTTGAAGGACTCTTAGGTGCTGTTGCAGGTTCAGCAGAAGGAAACCTCTCACATAGGGCTGCTTTCATCTGCAGGTGTTGCCGCAGTCAACACAAATTGCTGGAGAGAGGAATAGGTCAGGGGTGGAGGGAGGTGTTAGTGTGACAGCAAACCTAAGCTGGAATAAATAGAGCTTAAAAACCAAAAAGTACAATTTTTTTGGTAGAGCCCTGAGCAGTTCAAAATCAAAAATGGGGGGAAAAAGCGAGAAGTGGCAAAGATGCATTGGGAAGAATTTTTTTCTGGGAAGTTGGTCTCTATCAATTATTTTGCTGCATTGTTGATTAACATAATTGAAGTATATATAACTGAAACAGAAAGGGAAATAAGACTTCTTCAGGGACCCATTAATTTCTTAAGGATAAAGTGTTTGAAGGTTCAAAGGCTTTGTAAAGCTTATTTTAAATTTAAAATTTTCATTGCCAAGGGATTGATTACCATTCTTGCTTTAGCTTTGTCAAACAATAAGTTGATCCCAATCCTTTCAAAGTTTTATGGTGATGAACGTACAATATTCAACTAATTGTAAGAAGAGGGGGCTACCTTCTATACTCAAGGGCAGCCATTTCACAAAAGATTTGCAAATGTTCTTTCAAATGTTTGAAATTTTAGAAGTTGTACCATTTGTATCCACTATTGCAGGTCACAATATTTTGAGGTGTCATAATTATTTGAAAATATTTCTTCTCATTGGGAAAATTGTGTAACATCATACATGTCAATATTTTGGGGTATGTGCAGTACTGGATAATAATGTAATTTCAAGTCATTTAATAGAAATTGCATCATCCTGAGAAACACATTTGTGGCAAGCTGACTCCTGCTTTTCTGCTAAACTCTGTTTTTTAATGTGACCTCATCACCCTGACTTATTTCTCTCTCCTCTAACTGGTATCTACGTTTGTATGTGTCCTGGAGCAAGGACAGGCTTTTCTCTTACTCCGACATCCACTATATTGAGAGTCTCATTTTCAGTTGCAGCTCTGTGGTAGTCCCATCACAGCAATAAATAAACAGGTACTTTATTTTTCTCATTTTATGAACAAAAAGCAAACAGTAACAATTCATGCACATGTACGCATATAAACAGAAATGCTTAAAAAAATGTCTCCACATAAGAAATGTAGTCAATTAAAGAATTATTTTTGGTTTCCAGAATTTTGATCTTTCAAAGAAAATTCAGATACTTGCTTTCAAATATTTTATTTTTTTTTTGCAATTTTAAGTTAAAGCTGATATCTCATTGAAAAAATAATCTTTCATTAAAACAAACAAACAAACAAACAAACTTTTCAAAACCATCATAATGATTTGCTATTTCTATTATGGCAGTAGTTAAAGACCTGGACTATTTTTCCCAGTCAAATCAAAATGATTTATTCAATATCTTACACTTCACTCTGTAGGAGTTCTGTTCACTTTGCCACGTAGTAATTTCTAAAGCTACAGAGTGTATTAAAGGAGGGCCTTTCAAAGTAAAAGTAATTTTGGAGCATTTTTTAATCAGAAGGTAATATTACTGTTTACTCTTAATTTTCTACTCTTCGAATGTTATAAAATGGAACTGTTATTAAAGATCATGAAATGAGATTGGCTTGAGCTGCAGAGTGTGCTTATGCACTCTGATTTTGGATGGATATCATGTCCTGGCTCTTATCTGACATGGATGAATTGGTTTCTTGAGGCAGGAAGAGATGAGGAGCCAGCAACATAAAATGTTGGCAATTCTTGAGATTTTATTACATGTCTTAAAATATTTGATATTTTTCTTAAAACCTCATCTGTGTAAAGAAGCTATTAATGGCAGCTTGAGGTCCCATCTTAGGAAAAATAATGTAGGCTTCATGATTGCAATCGCTGGCACGACTCTGGGAACTCAAACCCAGATGGCAAATAAAAAGCATTGAAATAAACCATTTTGAAACAAGATTTTAAGGCTCTCTCCCGAATTTAGACAATCAGTTCACAGGATCTTTGGTGACAATGATTGTAGCATCTGTCAACGCTGCGCTGTGTGCATGGATTAGAGATGGAGAGAGCGGTGGGGCCAGCAGTGCCTGCTGGGGAGCCAGCAAAGGAGTCCTGAGAAGCCAAACACTACTTTTATGCTTTGGTTTTTGTTTTTCAGTTGTTGTTGGTTTTTTTCCCAGTCAGGCTGGCTAGAAGCTGGTTTATTTCAGCCACTGCAAGCTCAGAGCCTGAGGAAGGCAACATCCCTGCACGTATTCCCTGGGAATCATCATCCAGAGGTGGAGGGAGGCAGGGTAAGACTTTTAAGATATATTAAATAGGCAAAGTCACTGTTTACAGTCCAAAGCTGCTTTTTAAGATTTCATGAGTTCTTTATTTAAAGACAGGCAAACAAATTCAGGTCACCTCTTTTTCCTGCTTAATTTAGGAAAACAACTCTTCAAACAGATCTTTCCTTCTCTATTTTTCCTGCTGGAATCATCATCATCTTGTGCACTGAACCAGGAAAAATGAGAAAGAGGGAAAGGCTGAACTTGATTAATCTGATATTTTATACGAATCTGTCATAACAGAGTATCCCACAGTGCATTCCAGTCCCCCAGCATGGTTGCAAGACAGACATCTCACCTGATGACTGTCACAGAAAGCCCCACAGCAAGTTAAAGGGGGAAATTATTCTTTTCACCTATGGAAAAAAATTTAAAGCCCTGTCACAGGCGTACGTTGTGCTCAAGTTTTTTCCATTTTTCCTCAACAATAGCTAGGTATCATCAAGTTTGCTGGGATAAATTATAGCTGGTCTCAAAAGCATAGCCCCCACCTCACTGGGGAGTCAATGATTGTCTTGATGAATTACTCATCTACCCTGTTATCTTTCTGTAATGAAGAACTTCTGCGTGGGTTGCTATGTCCATAGTGACAAAGCTACAGTAGAGAGGAGTATAAATAAAAGCTGCTTGCCACAGGCAGCTTATGGTGTAAACTAAGTGAATACACACAGCACCAGCATAGCAACGGGCCCGGAGGAAACTTGAGGGGAGGGAACAGAAGGAAATGCTGTTCCTGGAAAGTATTTTTCACAAATAGACAAACAACATATTTCTCTAATTCCTCATGAATCTTCCAGGTTAACGCTGACACTAGTGAGAGTGCTGCTGAAACAAGCTAACGAGAGCACAGGAAAAACGTGTTTTGTGGTTGGAATTTCAAGGTAATAAAAGCAGTGGGTTTTTGGCCAGGTGCAACTTGCTATTGAAACTCCACTGCTTACTTTCACAGCAAAACTAAGCTGGTATGGGCTCAAATACTCATGTTAGCTTGGCGAATCTGTATGGTTTTGGGAACATGAGCTCATTTCTGTTTTGCCTCAAACCTCAAAAAGAATGTTTATAAATTTAATGCTTGCACTCTGAGCTCAGATGGCTGCTTTCAGGTGGGAGGAGGTGAGGGAGGGTCTGCGAGAGCAAGGCAGAAGTCAGGGAGAAGCGGGCAGGGTGCATCTGTAACGTATACACGTATATATCCATGCCAATGCAGCTGCAGCGACATGTGAGCTTATGCTGGTGCTTTTTGTTCCCCACTAAAGAGCACATAAGCCTTGTGCCTGTAATTAACAGCGAGAGCCGTGTGAACTCTTTGGGTATCAGCACCAGCAGATCAGTGTTTGCTCTGGGTTTGACCATGTCTGGGTACAGGGTGGTCACGCAGAGGAGGGACTCGGGGGAACCCTTCAGCTCTGACATCTGCTCATGCCTCAGAGCTGAGTGTGTCTGGAAACAAGGGTTGAGTCTGCAGTGCAGTGCTTGGAGAAAGTGATTGTGAAAGTGGGCCCATGGAAGAAGTCAGGGATGGGAGAAGACAGGAGCTTGCATGGTCAATGGAGAACCATCAGCACTTCTCTTACTGCAAAGTGCAGGGACACAGGGTGTACGTGCTGGGACTCACTGATGCAAACCATCTTATGTGGAGCAGCTTCTCCTTGCTGTGTGCTGCCTGTCACAATAGAAAGGGACAAACTGCTCCTTTTTACACTGTACCTGTTCTCATGTAAAGAATGAAGTACAGTGATAGCAGAACTGAAATATTTATTGGCCATATGAACAAAAAACCCCAAAAAAACCCAACAACAAAAATGCTTTCAGAGAAGTCTTGTAACCGTAGATACCCTTTCCGGAAAATTTATAGTGAGCAGATTAGAGCTTGTTTTGCTTAAGAACATTTTCCTGCCTAAGAAGCAGCACCTTTCTCAAAGATAGTTAGATGTTTTCTCCTCTTGCATTCCAGAAGAGCCTTTCAGGCTGTCTCTCTGGTATGAGGAGAGATAAACCCTTATAGACACTGTGGGTCTCCAGGTTCAGGGAAGGGCCAGGGGAGGCAGCGATGATAAAAGCCGAGGAAGAACAGAGGGGCATGTCTTTCCCAGGCCTGGTGTTCAAAGTGACGTTAATATTTCCTTTATTAAGTCTAGTGTTCTCAATTTTGGATAAATTTTCCTGAAATGCTTCCATTGCCTGGCATTTTGGGGGTACCTGCATGTTGTCTTACTTCACAAGTCTTAAACCCCAGAATGAGTCCCCATGCTCACTTCAGTCAGATCCTGAATGGACCTACCTTCAGAGCAACCCATGTGCTTTTTAGGCAGCTGTCGCTGGCAGATGCTTCTTGCTACAGCGTCTGGTTAATAAAAATACACAAAAACCCTCATCTATTTTAGTGCTAAGTGTGATTTTAGAGCTTGAATCTATTCATTCGACGCCAAACACATACAGAGGCAACTCACAATTATATTCTACTGGGTCAATGACAACATGAGTCTTCTTTGGGTGGTGGCAATGGTAAGGTGATGACATCTTCAACCACCCCAGTCACACTTTGAGGAGTCTGCCTGCTCTTTCCCACAGCTCAGGTGTCGGTGCACTTACCCAAACTGCAGGAAAACAAGATCCAGGTTCCTTTCTGAGCAGATTTTAATCCACATTGCAGAAGATTTCCCACCCTTTTGGTGGGGGCCTTCCTTCATTCTAAAATTTCCACTATATAAAAGAGAATTGTGTATTGTAATGACCCCAGTGCCAGTGTAGCATTGTAACTGTGCTGTTTATGTTAGATATCCATGAAAGGGGAACTGGAATCCAAGTTTCAAACAGCCGAGAGCTGTCTGTGAAGCTCCAGAGACTTTCTCAAATTTGGCCTGATGCAAAGGTATCTTTCCTCATAGGTTATCAAAAGGGAGGTGACTTTACCGGCATAGGTGTTAGGGTTCAAATCACCCTGAAATGGGAGAAGATATCCAGAATTTGGGTCTTTTGAGTGCCCACTAACCTCTGAGTGGGTGGAGTAGGTGCCCAGCACGGTACCTGCTCCTATCACATGGACACCCCACTGTGGAGATAGCCCTTTGTTTTAAGGTAGTTCTTACATATTGACATTTTATAAGTTTTCTAAAACAGTACCAGCTGTGATCTGTACTAGCCTAAGCATTTTAATGACTTTTGGCTAAACCTTCATAGCTAATAGTTAAATTGCCAAATGCTCCATGAAACAAATATGCAAACAATTTCCTAGTTAATCATCTATCATAAATGGACGTACGCAGCTGCTGAGATATATAATTGCTGTTTCATCAGAGTTGGTACATTATTTACATAATTCCCTTACTGATTTTGACATAGGCTTGTTTTTTTTTCACAGAAAAGCAGAGAGCGAGAAATGCTAACTTAATGTCTCATTAAATGCAGAGTGTTAAAGAGACAGTTCTGGTCACAGCTGGTGGATAACAATAGTAACTTTCTTTGATGTATTTTTAAAAATAATTGAAATTTGTATATCTGTATAGTTATATATCTGCATATATGTGCATGCATTGTTATTTGCTTATACAAGGTATTAGTATGTAGAATAGGCATAAAAATATTTGTGTTAACATATTAAAATTAAGATCTGTTAAAAGTGCAGAAAATAGGTCTTTTATGCAAGTGAGAAAGATAAAGCATGAGCAATAAAATATAAATCATAATTTTTTTCTTTGATTCTGTTCAGTATTTTTGATTAAAGAGAATATCAGCTGCAGATAGAATCCAAGCCATAAAAATGAATATGTTTTCTGGCAAAGCATATTAAGTGGTTTAGTGTGGAGGGGGTTGTTCTTTTTGGCTTTTCTTTCAGAAAAATTCCAATTAAAAATGTAATAACACACCTTGTTAGTGTTTTCTAGTGAAAGTACTAGAAAAGAGTGATTGATAGCTTTCTGATTTTATGTCTCCTTTTCTTTGTCAAGCTTTAGAGCACAGATGAAATTATCCTAAGCATAGAAAATTTTAATGCTAAAATGGTAATTTCTACCGTTGTAGAAATAACACCAGCAATAAGAGTACCTGCAATACCCAAGGCTGCTTTCCTTGAAATGTTCTTTCATTTGAAAGAAAATCCTACACATACTGACAGGATATTGACAGTATTAGTACCAGAGAAGCAAGGGATGAAGAATAAAAAAATACAGCATGTGGTTTGTAAGTTGTGAGGGGATATTCTTAAGGTATTATTATCGTCACCATTATTAACATAATTATTATAGTTAAAGTTATTGTTATTACTATTTTATTTTGGTTTATTTTATTTTTTAATTTATTTTATTTTCCCTCGTTTTTATCCTATGTTTTGTTTTTCTAGATCCAGGTATGAAAGAAGTGAAGAAGTTCTAGAAGAAGACGTCTCATTACTTTCCATGTTACATTCACGCCTTTGGGAAACAGTTTAAGCCCTCTCCTTTGATAACTGTGCAATAAGGAAGCTGCAAAATTACAGGATTCTCTGTATTTAGCAATATGGTTTATCGACTTGGTAAGCTCCTTCTTTTGGTAGGTCTAGACTTTGGAGATATTTACAAGGAAGATATTCCCGTTCCTCTATATTTCCTCTTCATTAGTGTTTTCATTCTGATTGTTGAACTCCCTTTGCAATAACAAAATACTAAATTAGCTTCAGCACAATGCTGGAAGGAAAACACTGGAAACCGTTGTTTATTTTACCAAACAGTAGAACCAATAACTATGCTTTTTTTTCCTTCCTTCACCAAAACTTTTTGATTTTCAACAGAAAGAGCTACCTTTCAAGTGTTAGGTAAAAGTAATGTGCAGTTCCCAACTGCTTTTTGCCTTTTAGCCATAAAACATAATTTCAGCTGAAGATGTTTTCTGTATGTCTACCAAAACTGAATGGAGATCATTTATATTTCAGTGGCTTTCAGTCATTAAAATCTGTCATGAATTCAAAAAAGCAATTGAACGGAGGGTACAAGGTTCTGTATCCTACTCTGTTATTTCCACATACCTGACTTTAATATGCTGATCTCTAAGTTACATGCCTATAAGGTCAAACATTCAACACTACAAAAGTATGCCAGAGTTTGCTTGGTTTGACTTTAATCTCAGGTGCCTTTGAAAATATTCCACAAGACAGTCTTCAACAATATGATTTTTATGTTTATTTTTCTTCCTGTTATGTCTAGAACTGTACCAACTGCTGCTGCTGTTCCAGGCAGCATTCATAAATATGATTGCATTCATAAAATTTGGGAGGCTTTTTACCTCTTCTCTCCTTTGATCTCATGAAAATATCACCTCTCTCTTAAAAACTTGGGGACCATTTTATATGATCATTAACATTAAAAGGGAATTTTGTGTATGAAAAAAAAAGCATCTCTTTGTAACTTCATTTGCAATGGACAACATTTGTGATTCGTGACAACAAAATGAGAACCACAGGCTGAAAGCATCCTGTAGTGCCTTGTGTGACCCAGGACACATTTTTCATCCTTCAGTCCTTCACAGTCCCTCATCCACCCACGGGCTTTCACACTCTGAGCAGTGTCCATCTTCTGCTCTGACAGAATCAGGGTGGTTTCGTTTGGAGCACTATCCTCTCACATGAGTAGCAGGAGATCAAAGGGAGGTTCATCACACAACCTGACTGGCATTTCTTACATCTTCAGTACTTGACTTTGCAATCTTGGTGTTCTTTTAAGAGTAGTCTCATTTGATTTTCTCCCTTTTTTAAAAATGAAAACTGAAAAATTCTAAGGCATTGTTCTGACTATCTCAGGATGGGTAAAAACTGGTAGTGGGTGACTTGAAGCAGCCAATGGCAATAGCATGCTATTTGAGCCATCTCCTGAAAGGACTGCCATGCTGTTTCCATCAGCAGTTTTGCAGATATTTGCCGATAGCAAACTGTTGACAATCAGGTCTCAGGTCCTGTGCTGGTGGAAGTCTCTTACAGTCTAGCACTCCCCTTTCATCCTCCCCCCCCCATTTTTCTATGGCACTTTATGGTCTTCTCCTGCCACTTGTCTTCTTCCTCTTCTACTTCTGTCTCTCATTAGTCAGAAGCGATACGGCCAGGAACTGGAGCTGTGGGGAACACTTTATGCGATATGCTCACTCAGGCTGGGGCTTTACAGCTGTAGAGCTGGCAGCTGGAGCAGTTCGCATTGCTGAGCCTCTCAGACCCCACCTGAACTAGTCCCTTCTGGGCCCACATGGACAAAACCATACTTTTTTTTTCCTTTAACCTCATTTTTGGAGTCAGGAGAATTACTTCTGCTGAAAGTTTCTCCTAGAAAATTATCCAGAGCCAGGCACCCACCATAATTTTCTTCAGTGCTTAAAGATGGTTAAAAAGTGAAAGTTCTAAGCAGTTGAATATAAGATCTTCTGCCATCTCTAACAAAAAGAGAGAATGAGGGTGCATCTCTCCTGACCTGTCGAAGCTGCCAGGTACTGATTGACTACCAGACTACCACAAAATAAGTCCTCAGTACAAAACGCACTTGTGGATGTGGATTTATAGGTCTTGCAGCCAAGATGTTCTAATTTTTATTTTTCTTTATAAGGCAATGATTTCACTCCTTTCAGTTTGTCAAGAGATAGTATGGACTTGAACATTCGAGTCCTATCTCTTTTATTTTTTTCTTAAGCCAGTGGGTCAAACTCTGTTCTTTAATGTACCCACCAAGTTCCACTAATGTCAGCTTTCCTTCAGAGGATGAAATAATGTGATTTAGTCCCAGAAAGCAGACCTCAAAGTCAGAGGCTTTTATAAGCCAAAGGCTTTAGCAGGTGGATTCCAAGGATTTTATTATGAAGAGCTTGACATGGAGTGGAAATTCTGAGCCATGAGGATGTGCCCTTTCTCTCTGCCAGATGTGCTGGATGAGGAGCTACAGGTACTGTATCTTTGTTCCAGTTGATACGGACAGCACTTTACCTGCTGCCAAACAGGCTACGAAACAAATATTTTTACAGCAAATATTTTTTCTAGAATTAATCTGTGAGATACTTATAGATAATTTAAGTGTTTGTATAAGTTAATGAGGGAAATGAGTACTTTGTAATCAAAACCATACACTGTATTGTATTCTTGCATGATAGCCTGTTAGCTTAATGAAGAAAAAATAAATTAATTTAAAAAATGCAGGGGGCTACTTCCTGTTTGTAGACTTTACAGACTTCAAGGTATGTTCTTGGTAGTTTATGAGGGCTGATTTTACATCAAATGCTTTTAAGCAGTTATTTATTACTGCATATACCTGTGTTAATAAAAATAACTGCCCTCAAAAAGTGAAAAATAGGTCCTAGCTTTGACCAGTACCATTGCTACAAATAATAACCAACGGGAATTTCCCAAGTCTTAACTGTAGTTAATATTAAAATATTTCATTTTCTTCTCTCCCACATGTTTTCTGTTGTTTACAGTGATTGTCAGATTTCTGCAGGCCAGAAGCAAAGAATACATCCCATGCTCTCGTAGAGCTTAGTGGAAATTGAAAGGGTACCAAAAATTCTGTCTGACCATGTTCTGTCAAAAGTGCTTTTCCCACCTGTTGATGAATACGGTTTTGTAAGTCTTCATGGTGTTTCTTGTGAGAAGTGACTTTCTGTCTGTACGCAGAAGTGTTTGGCAGTGTGAGCTGGACCCTCAGCCATCACAAAGAGGTGTAACACCATGAGCTCTCTGGAGCATGGCTGATTCCCCTTAGCTGTGCTTCTTCAGTAAATACATCCTATGTTGGGTCATTGCAAATCTTCTGAAAAACAGCTGACTTTGTTTCTCCTTCACTGTGTAGGGAACTGAGCTCCAGGTGCAACAGAGATTAGAAAGAATATATGCTGTCTTCTAAAGAGCAGTGTTGTTTGCATTAAATCATTTCCGTAAGCTGGTAGTCTGGTCCTCCAGCTGTGAGAGAACAGGAGGGCTCAAGGTGCCTCACAAAGGAATAGGAGGGTACACAAAGCCATTGCTAAGGTAACTGCTGAGAAAGGTGATGTTACATTGTATGAGGAGATGAACACAGGTTTGTGGCCACCAACCCACACCTGTCATCAGGGTTCCTGAAGGAAGACTAACCCCATCATTCCCTTTTCTTTTTCCTTTTTTGTCTTGGTTTGATTTCCAGACAGATTCCTTCAACAGTGCCCTCCCTCATAAGCCTAATTTTTCAAAATTGCAACTTCAGAGCACTACATGATCTCTTAAAATTAAAATAAAAGCAGTTGCAGAGCTTGATGAAAACTGAGTGTGATCTTCACTCATTTGCCTTCCTGTGCAATTAGTGCTTTACCTGAGGTTATAGGTTTCAGAAGAAATTAGGAAATACATTGCCTACTTCTGTCCAAGAGGTCTGGGAGGATATAATCCATGTATTTCATCATAGTGTTGTTCTGTGACAGACATTTCACACCTCAGCATTTTATTAGGCACAACACAGATGCTCAACAGTGAACTCTCTCTGGGGAACATCTCCTAGTAAAAATGTGACATGAATGGAAAAGCTAGAGAAAGGAAATTGCCAACAAGGCAAGAGGAATGGGACACTATCAACGTTCACAGTTCCCAGCAATAATGGAAAAATGCAATGTTATTGAAATCCTCATATAGATACAGCTAGAAATTGCAGTTTAAGGCATGTGAAGCATTGTATTATATTTCTATCACCAGAAGACATAACTGGCTTGCTCTTTGCTCTGGCATAGGAAATTATATTCCTCATGTCTGATGTGATTTCAACAGCTGCAGGCTGTAAGCTGCAGGACTGCGTGCATGTTCATGTCTTCAGGCAGTCCTCAAAGACCTAACCTGCATCCAGATTCCACTTTTTTACTGTTGTTTACCTTCTTGTGCAGATAATATTTATGTAAATGTAGAGGGAAAAAGATTAGTTTTGTTAAAATTGTAGATATATAAGGTGAGAAGTGAATTCAAGAAACACTTCAGCCACCTTTCTATCCCCTCCACCCCCCAAAACATGCTAAATGCATGTGCCGAAGTCATCCCTGCTGCTGGAGTCTTGGCAAATTTAGTGTTTTATTCTTATTATAAAATCCTTCCCATTACGAACAGTGATCTCTGTGCTGACTGTTGGAAAGAGGCTTTTTTATGCAGTCTCACTGACTTGTGTTCAGCAGCACAATCCTTAGGCTCCATCTGGCAGTCATCCTGTGAGCTCCAAAATGGTGATGCCCCAAGCAAAGTGACCCACAAGAAATCCTTCATAAGCAGCTTGTTGGTATCTTCCTCCTGCTCTCCCTTGCTGCTGCTGTGGCTGCAGATTTCCATGACGCAGCTTGGGTCACGGCTGTGGTGTTGGTCTGCACCAGCTCAAGTTGCCATCTCTTGGATCACAGAATATTACAAGGATTTCTGACTCTGAGCCCCAACAGGCCAAAGGGAAGAAAAAGCAAGGTGAGAAAATTCTCTGTCAGCTCTTGGATCAGCTCACTCACCTTTGTGAAAACACTCCTGCATTTACAAGGGGTAACAGCCATACAACCTCTTCCCCAGCATCCACGCTGTCCCTCTTTGCCTCTCTTGCATGTGCCAGTGTGGCAGGCAAGCCAAGCCTGCTTGCTCCCTCCAGAGACACACAGTTCATTTCTGTTCTGAAGCATCAGTGCTGGTGTTGCTGATGCTTTAATGGGTTTAAAAACATATTTTTTAAAAATTTATTTTCTTTTTCTCCAAGTTCCTTCTACACTTCCTGGTTAGGGATTGAATCGGCTGTACTGAAATGCTTCCCAGGCATTTTCCAATAACACATTGATGCCTTTCCAAGATTTCACTGCCAGTAAAAGTCAGATAAGTTTGGGCCAATATCAATGTTTACAGATTCTTGAGTGAGCTGAACTGAATTCGTCAACTTGAGCTGTCTGACATTTACTGCAACACCTGTCTTTATAAAGACAGTTTTAGCTTTCTTGCACTCATGACTTCTTATATCTTGTCAGTCATTACGGCACACCTCTGACACTGGAAGGTCTGACAGAAAAATTGTCTTTGATCATGTGAGATAGTCACTTTTTATGGGAAATTAAGGCAACAGAAAGTACAGTGTGTGACTCACTTGCTTAGATACAAACATCTGAAATAGGTCAGAGCCAAATCTCTGCTAATCACCATGGGCTCCCTTGCTAATCTAAGGAGTAAATCCACCTCAGTCCAAAGCAGGTGCCAGAAACCAGCCAGGACACCAGGTCCCAGTAGTGCCCCCTTCTCTGTGCTGGCCAACAGGCAAGGCAGGGTGCCTAACTCAGGAGTACAATGTAGATTTATGCAGTTAAAAATATGTTTCCTAAAAAAGATAAAATTATTGGAAGCTGTCATCTGCTAAAGAATATGGTGAGTCGGTAGACTGAGAAGCAATTAATAGCATTTCATTGGGGATTTATTTTCTCTCCCACCCACTTCCTTTCTTTCTGTTTTCAGCTATATAGCTATAAATAGAGATGAGCAGTTGAGTGCCTGAAGCAGTCACTTCTCTTATCAGTGTCATCTCACTGAAGTATACAATTAATTTCTGTATTAAAATACCAATTGATTGTAATTTTCTCATTGTGGCTGAAAAACTGCAAAACATTTATTAATTCTGGCACTGGCACACACAGGCAGTTAGCAGCCATACATACTCACCACATTAATCTTCCGGATAGTGGCGGAGAGAGAGAAATCTTCCTTGCAAGCATCCATCTGAAATGTTAGTTCATTTCAGATCACACATCACAAATTACCTCTCTTCCCATTTGCAAACTTCATTATTTCACCATGGGAAACAAAAGTTAGGAACCTGGTGGTGCTGCAAGGTTGGGTCATGGCAGCCTGTGCCTCCTGCTCACACCAGTGAAGCAGGAAAGACCCAGGGCTGAAAGTATGCTACATGGACAAAGTGACACCTCCTGAGCATGGGCCACCATTGTCTGCAGGTCCTGTGGAAGTTTCTTGTGTTGTCTTCACCTAAGAAGAAGGGTCTGGATGAGTGTGAGCCTGAGGAGGGTGGAAACTACCTTAGAGGTCCAACAGGCATTGTAAAATTACTGTGACAGTTAAAACAATGCTGCTTGTCTGTTATAGCCATTTCTTCCCCATGCAGCTAACTGTGGCAATGCAAAAGCAAACAGGTTGGAAATACAGTTGTCATTGATCTTTAACTGTTTCTGATGCTACAAATCAAGATTTGGAGACTGTAAGTAAACTTCTCAAATTTGCATTCCATCTCATTGCACTTCCTCTTAAGAAATTTTCCTGCAATAACAGGTCAGTGCAAAGTGTGAAGGAGTGTAATCAGCTGAATGACTGAATTAAAAATTTTCAGTTATGAAATATGAGAGTAAAGAATATGATAAATGTAGTAGATAATAATAATTATAGCAATCATAGAGGTCTAAAGTAGCAGAAAGTGTGAAACAGGTTTAATAAAGATGATTCATGCTGAAATAACATGATACACTTCCTTAACAAGGTAATAGGTTTGTCTTAACCAAAAAAGGATTTTTAACAGAAGAATAGTAATAGAGCTCATTTATCTGCTTTTTAAATACAGTTGACAGTATGTAACATAGAAAACAAATAGTTAAGAAGAAGAACATGAAGATAGCAGAAGAGTTCTAAAATAGACGGTGAGCTGGCTCAAAGCATGATGGCAAAGGATCCTGATGCAAGGGAAAATACCAGTAAATAGCTGTCACGTGCATCGCAAAGCTTAGTCTCAGAACGGATCTAGCTTTGTGTTTTCATTAATTATATTGGCATACAAAATAGAATTGACTGATAAATGATACAGAAAAAAGTCTAAGAGCTCCTGAGGTCTGAGGTGCAGGGAGTGCTGTCATACAGACGGACCTGAATAAATTCAATTGTACAAGTGCAAGGTTATGTCTGATTTAACACCAACTCCTGCTATAGGCTGGCAATGGAAGAGACAGGTGGTGGGTCTGGCTGAGCCAGAATTTGTTTCCCCATAGGAGCCCTCACAGTGCTGTGCTCTGCATTGGTGTCGATAACACACCCATATTTTGGCTACCACTGAGCTCAGCACTCACTCAGTCAAGGGCAAGACCCTGGGAGGGGACACAAATGGGCCAGCTGATCCACACTGACCAAAGGGATATTCCACACCATATGACATCAACCCAGATATAAAAGCTGGGGCAAGAAGCAGGACGGGGGGCACTCATTGTCTCCGATGGCTGCCTGCTAACATGTAACACGCATAGGTGCCCTGCTTCTCAGAGACATGGGCAACCATCGCTGCGCATGGGAAGTAGAGATTAGTTTCTGCTTTGCACGTGCACACCCTGCTTTTGCTTTTGCTTTCTGTATAAATATAAACTGCCTTATCACAACCCACGATTTGTGCTGGTTTTTTTTTTGTTTCCACCCTTATTCTCTCCCCTGTCCAGCTGGGAAGGGGAGTGATAGAGCGGCTGGGTGGGCACCTGGCATTCAACCACGGTGAACCCACCACATCAGTTGATCATGCAATGGTATAAGACATTGGAAAAAAAGAAAATGCACTCATAGGGACATATCAGCTCCCATATTTACAGTAGAAGTGGATGAGTACCAATGTCATGTATAAGTTGTATAAATCTACTGTTTGGACCTTATAGAGAAAATTGTCAGCAATTGCAGTCCGTCCAAGAAAAATTCAAATATGTATTGGCAGGAGGAGCTGCTAAAATGAATAGGGAAATTGGGTCCTTGTAGCAGAAAAAGAAGCTGGAAAATCTGAACTTTTCTCTGCCTGTGCCAGGAAGGCTGGGCCACTCTCCGGAAACATCTTCTAGAGTTTCTGACTGCATTTCATATTACAGTTCTTTTGGATTGTATCATTTAGGCCCTTCTTTCCCCTTCTGTTATATTGGTGCCCAGTTGATCAATTGCAGTAGGTATCAACTGGGTATCATGGGGTGGTGGGTAGAGTAGCCTGCCAGTGTGTGTAGCAACAGGAAAATTATTATGCTGAGCTAAGAAAGCAGAGGGAAACAACTTCCAAAATACTGTACCAAGGATCTCCTATACCCTATTCCTTTAAATATTTCAAGACACATACCACTTGCTGGACTGGTTCTTTATCTGGTGAAGTGACAATTTTCCAAGTTAATGCTGAAATTTCCTGTCACTTTTGACACCCCTCAGAAGACACCTTCAGTCTTCATGCTGAAGCTTATCCTTGAGGGCCTTTTACATTTTTTTGAAAGAGAATCATCCAAATTAGGAAAGCAGCAAGACCACAGGGCTGTAACAATCAATCACACAGCTCATGGGCAAGTTTCTGTAAGTATTATGCAATTAATTTGTAACTACTAAGTAGAAAACTCAGGCAAATAAGAAAATAAGTGAACATTGTGACTTACTGGCACTGCTTAGATCTAAAAGATGTTAGAATGTGTTCAATAAATAAACTTTTTGACAAAAAGTAATCTTAAAACATTACAAGAAAAATTAAGAATATGAACAGAGAGATTCCAGAGGCTGTCTAGGCATAAAGTCTGACAATATTTTACACAAATGGTAACAAGTTGTGTCTTTTAAGGCAAATGGAAGGCTACTGAGGAGTATTTTTCAATCACTCTTTGTTTTGTCATATCCTTTTACAGCTTTCATATTATCTTTAGTTTCATAATCCAAATATTTTTAAGTTATTTGTACAATTTTAAAATATAGAGTTTATCTAATTTAAACAAACTGGACAGCAATCATAGCCCTGTATATACGTTTTACATTCTTCTGTCTATTTTTATGGTGTTATCTAAAACAAAAAGATAAAAAGTACATTAAAAAGTAACTTCAGAAGGCTACTAGCTAATAAAAAGTTGAATTCTTGTATTCTTAGTAAACACAAAATGGAAATCACTTGAGGATTGCAGGCATTCTATAAGAAAATACCTTTTGCAGTCACTAAAGGCAGGAAAATTGCCAGACCCTGAGCAGTTATTGCACTCTGTCAGTTGCTCTGGTCTTCTTCAGCAGTTAGTAAAGGAAGAAGCCATTCCCATAATGGCTTTAAGTGGCCAGTTCGGTCCAGACAATGGGGAAATGCCTTTGGAAAAGCTCTTCCAAGTGAAGTGCTCAGCTCTCTAAAGATCATTGCTGCTGGCCATGGATGGAGAGCTGTATGTTTGTTCAGCTGGAAGACCCTGGTATGTAGTATTTTGCCTGACTCTCCAAACTGATGTTTAATGTTGTCCACATAGGATTATTCATATAAAAATTTCAAAATACTTTCCAGAAAAAATTCTGTACTGTGAGGGTGGTGAGACACTGAAGCAGGTTACCTGGGGAAGTTGTGGATGCCCCATCCCAGGAAAGTGTTCAAGTCCAGGTTGGATGGGGTTTTGGGCAACCTGGTCTAGTGGAAGGTGTCCCTGACCATGGTAGGGGAGTTGGAACTAAATGAAGTCTAAGGTGCCTTCCAACTCAAGGCATTAATTGATTATATGATTTTAAATACTTCCAGGGATGGTGACTTAACTGGTTCCCTGGGCATGCCATTCCAATGCTTGACAACACTTTGGTGAAGGAATATTTTCTAATATCCAGTCTAAACATCGCCTGGCACAACTTAAAGCCCTTTCCTCTTGTCCTGTCGCCTGTTACCTAGGAGAAGAGAAGATTCCCCACCTCACTACAGTCTCCCTTCAGGAAATTGTAGACAGCAATAAGGTCCAACCTGAGCCTCCTTTTCTCCAGGCCAAACAACCCCATCTCCCTCAGCTGCTCATAAGACTTGTACAGAGTTTAAGGAACTCAAGCACACTGTTTTAATCCACTAAATATTTAACCCTTTCTCTAAAAAAGCCCTACGTGTGATGCACTAAAGCAATTAATAAATTATTCAACTCAGTCCTGCGACTTTGTGCATTAATACATGAAGCCTCTGACCCCCTACAACATTAATGTTTTAACAATTAAAGAGGTACTCTGGCAAAAATAGGTCAATACAGAGCTCTGGAGCTTCCTTCACTGTCTGAATTTGAGTTGGTAGTTTTTCTCTCCTTAATTATAAAATCCCAGAAACTGAGGGAAATACTGAGAAGCCTGAAATCCTATAAATAACACATAGAAATGCTTGGCTTCTTTGGGGTTTCTCAGGTGTTGTCATGTTCTGAACCATGCAGCCAGCATTCTTCATACATTAATAATCAAGAGAAGAGACATTAAAGAAAAGGAAATATGTGAATAATACAAGAGACAAGGGAAAAATAATGAAAGCAAATGTCCTTCATCTGACATTGGGCATGATCATTCTGTCCCTGTGCAAATACTTTTCTGGCTTCAGTTTTGAGAATGAGGCAGTAAGTTCCTTATGAGTGCTACTGTAGGCAGAAAAAGACAGCTGTACTTCCAGATAGCTGGAGTTTGGTTTCACATAGTACTGCAGAATTAAGCCCTTTATGATTGACAAAAATTAAAAAGGCCTCTAAGGTTCACCATGTTACACAGGGTTCCTGGCATTCCCTGGCATTTGGAAAATCTGCAGTAAAAACAGCTTGGGAAAACCAAAGCTGTGACCTCCCTGTGCAACTCTCCCGGTTCCATCTCTCAGTGGAGGGCTGAGTCCCTGCTGATAACAGCAGATCACAGCCATCAACAGCCACAACAGAAAGGTGATTTAATCAGTTTGTTATACCCTAATCATTTAGTATCTTTCTCTAACTCAGAACCAACATACCTTTTTATTTGTTCTTATTCCCTTGCCATCTTATTTCCTCGCAGTGAGAACTCCCCAAGCTCTTGTTGCTGACACTGGCTGCTTCCCAGAGGTAGACAGGCAGGATATTAAATTCGTCAGCTCTGGTGTGCCCACAGCTCAATTGCATGGTTTGGCCCCAAATGAGGCAAGTGGGAACCCTAAAGGTCTCTTTCACTCTCCTGCCCTGCTCACACTTCGTCTCTGACTACCTACCTCTCAGCTGCAGAGGTACCAAGGCTAGTAATTATGTCAAGATGTGTAATCAGCATCTCCAGATAATTTTTGCACTTCAGTAGCTTTATTTACATATTATTATTATTACTTATTTTGTCAGAGAAAAGAGTTGAGGAAGAATCAGGTGAAGAATACAGCTTCCCCATGCCAAGTGTGGTCACTTGAAAATTGCACTTCAAAATCACAGCTACTTGTTGTGTGATGTGACTACAACTCTTCATATGCAAAGCCCCAGCCCTGAACTATCCAACTTCATTTTGCATTTTGGTTTTGTCTGATGACAAGCCTAATCTAATCTGACTTCAGATGTCCAATAATTATCCCCATTAAAAAAAAATAAAAAGTCACTATAATATATGTAGCATAATGTGCACCCACAGAAATTCATTCATCACAACTACCTGAATGTTTATTGGAAAAGGGGATGATTGCTCTTTTTCATGCCTTCTTCAGTGACTTTAGTCAGAGCCTGTTAGACCTCCAAGGTCTGGTGAGGTAAGTTGCACCCCACAGTGACCATCTGGGAACTTGGAAACTTCAAACGATCAAATCTCACAGACTCTGTATGCTATTCAGGTCCCTGAACCTTGCCTGCATCCAATGTCTCAACATAACCTCTGGTATATGCCACACATTTAAATGACATTTAAAAGCAATAGACAATGCCAACAAAGTACAGTGCCAACACTAAAAAACCCATTGACAAAGACACATTTTTCAGATGGGAAACCATGGATTTCTCTTGCATTTTCTCTAACTGAAGTTTAGACAGTCGCATATTCCATACTGGTTCCATATATAGAGATGGGTACAGGCTGAGGGATGAACAGTTCTAGAGCAGTCCTGCTGAGAAGGACCTGTGGGTGCTGGTGGATGAGAGGCTGAACATGAGCCAGTAATGTGCACTGACAGTCCAGAAAGCCAAACATGTACTGGACTTCATCAAAAGCAGCATGGGCAGGAGGTTCAGGGAAGGGATTCTGTCCCTCTGCTCCACTCTGGTGAGAACCCACCTGGAATGCTGCATCCAGCTCTGGGGTCCTCAGCACAGGAAGGACATCACGGACCTGTTGGAGGGAGTCCAGAGCAAAGCCACCAAGGTGATCAGTGGGATGGAGCACCTCTCCTATGAGGAAAGGCTGAGAGAATTGGGATTGTTCAGCCTGGAAAAGAAAAGGCTTTGGAGTCACCTGATGGAAGCCTTTCAGCGCCTGAAAGAAATTGCAGGAAAGATGGGGCAAGACTATCTAGGAAAGCACGTAGTGATGGGACAAGTGGGGAACATGTTCAAACTGATAGAGAATAGGTTTAGATTAGATTTTAGGAAAACATTCTTTAATGTGAGAGGGGTGAAGCATGGAGCATGTTGCCCAGAGAAATTGTGGATGCCATGTCCCTGGAGGTGTGGAGCTCTGAGCTATATGGGCTAGTTGAAGGTGTCCCTGCCCATGGCAGGCAGATTGAAACTACATGAACTCTAAGGTCCCTTCCAACCCAAACCATTCTATGATTCTATGAAATTCTCCCTGTTGGTTGAACGCAGCACATCCTATTGAATCATGCTTAATCCTACTAACATTCAGTTAGAAGTAGTGATTAAATCTTCAAAATAGAATAAATAATTTTAACCAGCAGAAATCAGTCTGAGAGGAGAATATGTAGGCTGACAGAGAGAGAAAATGAAATAAATGCCATATGGGCATTACACTTGATCCCAGTACAACCACAATCTTTACTGAGAGTGACATTCTTGGAAAAATGCCATTTTTATTTAGAAGTAGGCTTGAGCTATAGAAATGGAATGCAGATTTTTGGGCATCATTGTTGGCACAATGCACCTTAGGGTTTCGGTTTGACCAGCTATAGAAATAGAGTCCAGTGGCAACTATCTATTTGCATGCTAAATATGGATTCATACAAATAAACGACAGACTATATATATATAAGCACTCACCTATTCTAATCTGTAAAAAAACAGTTCTGCCACACTTGGTGGGTGTGCTTTTGCAGTCCAGCTGAAAATATTATCCTTTTCCCATCTAGCCTTAAATAACATGCAAATAAAAGAAACTGTCATATTTCTATTTGAGTGAAAAAATATATCTTTGTCATATTAAAACACTTACACTGTGACTGTGTTTTTTGTGTGACACGCAGGGACTCCTTTCTGGCGGAGGATGGGAAGGTGTCAGGAGTGCCAAGTAGAGACCACAGAAATTTCAATGCAACATTTTTGGCTGACCCATCTGGAATCTCATGTGGATCCTTAAGTACTGAGGTCCTTGGATTTTGTAATTTCTTCATTTCTCCTCAGCTCAAGCAGAGATGCCAGCAGTCTCCAAAGTTAAATTTGTATTAACAGGACAATAGTTTCTGTCTTCATTTGCACAGACTTGATGGTGTTTTTTATTGGCAAGTATAGCCTGTGGATAAGCTGTCTTTTCTGCACATACAAAAGGCTACATGTAATACCTATTCTGCATATGGTTAAGAGACTTATTATTCTAGTATTTTGCTTTCTTCTCTAGCTTCATGTCATGCCTCAAAAATATTTATATCCTCCTTTTGTGAGTCATATGCCTCAAAGTTTAAAAAAAAATGACAGTTTGTAGACTCTTATAGGAGTAATCCATTAATAAAATGGCTATGGATTTCTTTCCAATATGCAGCCCATTACATAGTACTGCTCTACAATGCAGAGCTATGGATGCTTCCTGCATGACCATTGAATATGTCTGCATTTTGTGCACGGTGAATAGAGAGAGAAAATAATGGTCTAATTTTCTGCCACAAGATAAATTCAGTGCACTTAGCAGTATTTGATCTTCAGCGACTACTGAAAATAGATTCCATGCAAAGCATGAACGTGGTGACGTGAGCATTTCCTATTACACATCTTTGCTTGCATGCTTAGTGCAGTATATCAATTCTCATTTGTGCGTGCACCAACTTCCCAAACCTTGTACTACATCAACCAGAATGTCATTATTTCTTCCCTTTTTCCCCTGGTGAATGTAGTTTGAGGAGTGTTCATTATGGGTTTTATTCTTCTTTGTAATAGGAGTGTGCTGACACTAGTCATTGAATTAATGAGAACAGGTGTCTTCTTGTATTTTCTTCCCCCTATTCACCCTGCTCTCCCACCCGCTCAGTCCCTTTCTTTGAGTGGAGATCTGCTATTTCTTTGTTCATGAATAATGTGCTGGTTTCAACTCAATTAGTACATAGCATTAAAAGAGATATGTCTGGTGTTGTTACCTGAAACTCCCCTTATCCCTGAAAACACTGTTATACACTGCTTCTCCTATACATCATCTAACCTAGTCAATAACTAAAATAAACTTAGTAACCCAAATTGGAGCGTATCATATTTTATCAATGACATATGAAGGTGAATTCCAGCTATGGGACATAGGTTTGCAAAGGCCTTTGTACACCAGTTTGTACAAGAGACAAGAGGATGTGATCATGGAAGTATGATAGCTTAGTTTTCATTCTCTTTTCACTCAAATAGAGGAATATCTGAGAACTGCAGGCATGCCAGTATTACAAAGCACAGCACATAAAACAAAGATATTTTGATTTCACATTTGATTGTTTTTTGAAAAGCTTGACGAGTGGTTAAAAAGAAAGGCATTATTAGAATAGGCTGGAGAAATCTGCAAAATGAGATCGCATCTGGTACAGGTGATGCTAAAGAGAATGATATGAACATCTAACTTTTTCAGTGAATGTCCTGTGTTAGGACAGCAAGTTGTAAATATACTCATAAGCCAAAAATATTGGCTAAGAGTCTAAATAGTCTAATGAGAGCTAGAAATAGCTTGGAGATAGGGAAGCAGAAGAACAATACTTCTGGACAGGTAATTACATGGGTCATAATAATCAATATTAGCTGCAACTTACAGGGTTTTTATTTTGAACAAATGTTTATTAGTTTTCATTTGTTAATATTTAATATGCAGTGATTTCAGTGGGACAAGAATATTTTCTTGTACATTGAATAAGAGTCAAAAATAATTTATAGATGCATTGTATTTGTAAAGAATATGATCTTTCCTTAATGATCTCTGCCATCTTGATAATAAAATATTAAAAGGAAACTTTCCATATATTTTCTCAACTTTGATTTCTATCAAACTATTTGCATCTTTTAATTCCTTCAGCTGAGAATTACTGTTGAACTAATACAATTAATACCAGTTATTTTTCAATTTAAATCATTATATTAGTGATTAGGAAAATGAAACAGTCCAATCACAAAATAATCAAGTTTTAAATTGTGGAGAGGAGAAAACAATAAAGTAAATTTCATGTTCAAGTAAAAATTAACAATAGGTGACAACTTCAGAGGTTCAGTTGATGAAGATATAAGATAACATCCCCTCTTTCAACTTCTGTTCTCCTATCCGATGTTTGAACTATCTGGGCTGAACTGAGCACACCAACATGTTTTAATGGTCTAATATACAAAACAGAGGTAATACACAGAAAGGCACATGGCCACTGCAGCAGGCAGTGGCAAAAGTCAGGGTTAGTTACAGCTTTCAACTGCTCTTTTGGAAGTTCTGGTCAGCAGAGCATACACACTGTTTGCAACTATAAGATGTCTATTGCGAAGCTTCTGTGAATTTAACCTGGTTTAGAACTGCAGGGCAACTCCAGATTTCCTCCATACCAGCACTGGGCCTGACCCTGTGTAAAAGGCAACGCTGGTCACTCCCTGGGCGCAGGGACTGTGCTTGGACCACAGCAGGTGGCACCAGGCTCTGTTCTGCTGTGGAGGAAGCTCCCTGTTTCCTTTAGTCTACCCTGGTGCAAGGCGGGAGTGGGCATTGTAGGGCTTCATGCATTCATGGCAGTGGCAAACAAGCATGGCCATGGGCTCGGGAATGTCACCAACACATAGTAAATTAGCCCTTTCCAAGGAATAGTCACTGTCACTTTATGGTGTCAGCTGCCTTCCTATGGGAAACCTATTTCCGACAGGGATCTTTCCTGGATATGATTACTTCTTAAAGAGAATGGTAAAATACCCACTAGAATGCCTCAGAATTTGTCCCACTGACAGTTTTTCCTCCCAAAATCTTCAGCTATCAGAGTATACTTATATATTTTCTTTTATTATAAAAGCGTAGATTTCAGATTCACATGGGATTTTCAGATCCTGCTTGGGTAAAGTGACTGTTAAAAGTCAGAAATAAATATTACATGTTTCAGATGAAATCCTTTCAGGTCACTCACATGGTAAAGTTTGATAGCTGTGATATAAATTACATTTGCTGTCTGATTGTACTGCAATAAGTGCCTCGTCTATACCAGGCAACTAAATGCATCATGGAGAGACTTAATTGGCACCATTAAATTTTGTACTAATCTTTGACATTAGTCATGTGTTTTTTGAATTTTTGCTCATTTTATGATCTATATAAACAGAGGCAGATCCAGTTTTTGCTTTAGCTCATCCTTGACTTTTTTCCCAATATGCTGAGCTTTGATTTTGTAGTTCCTTTTAAAATCTTCATTTTGGAAGGTTTCATATATATATTTTAAGAAAGAATTGTTTCAAAACATAGTAAAAGCATTTTAGTTGAAATCTCATGATAATAAGTTAATTTTTTTTTGCAAAAATTCCTAAGAAACTTATAAAAATTCCAGAATTTTGAGTAACTGCATACTGATTCTGGTCAGGTGCTGTAGTACATAAAAATACTGTATTGCATTACATTGTACACTACATATATACATTAAACCCAGAACCTATAAGGATAAAATCCTTCAAGACTGATTGCATTACTTAACATTTTCCAATACTAATCTAAGAAATTGCACTTTAGAATTATTTCTAAAATATGGAAACAATAGATATCACTTCTAACTGTACTGAAATATGTATGAGAGGAAGGAGTGAAATGAAATGGCAAAAGATCTAATTTACTACATTTTTTATAGCTGTGGATGGTATGACCAAGTTATGTAAGTAAATTACTCCCTGCAGAAAGGTCTATTTTTTATAAACCAATCCAAGAAATTCCAACTGTTTTAGTTAAAACTGATGGCTTTTTTAAAGGACATGCTCTCATGTTTGGAAGTATTGCAGATAGATTTTTTCACTGAGGTTCTTCAACTTAGATAGGCACATCTTGTCTTTATGTCTAATGTTCATAGACATGTATTTGAAAATGATTGTCTTAATAGAATATGTCATGGGTCATGCATGGTGTCTTGCAGATGATTAAAATCAGCCAAACCACAATTACCAGCTATTTCAGTCATTAAATGAGGTCAGTCATAGTGCTTCAGAGTAAGCTCATCCTCACTCTAAATTATCTGAAGGCTATATCATCTGCTATAAATACGCAGGTGTACATCTAAGCACACAGTATAGCCGTATACAGAGTGCAGGAGCACACAGCAACAAAAAACAAGCCTATGGTGGCTGAAAGAAGAGACTAGGTGGCCCAAAAGGATTATACTTTATGTTTTCTCATCTGTCTTTTATGTTTTTTACTACAATTATTTTTAAAATATTTTCTTAATTTACTTTACTATAACTGAATTGGAAAATAAACTGTGTTTTTCCAGTGAATTAATAACAACCTACTGCTGTGCAGTAATATATCATTAACACAAAAAGATAATTAATTTTAAAATTATTATTAAAAATTGAAAAGTAGTATGTAAAATAAATAAGAATTAGTTCTTTTCTATGTCTTGTTTTGCCCTCAAGGATTGACTTCATTCTCAGTTGTTGGATGTATAAGAAGAATACACCCATACTTTCGACTTTCTACAGAAGGGATGCAGCAAAACCAAAGAAATAGCTTGAATGAACATCAGTGATAAGATCCCATGAGATAAAGCTATTTTTATAAAGCTATCTGTTAATTGTGATGTGTAGAGGATTCATTAGGATCAAAGTTACTGCCAGTAATGACACATACCTCAGAGCATCCTCACTTCTCTAAAATGTTATCCTCTGTAGTTCTTGTAGCTCAGTTGCTCCACATTAATTAGAAGTTCAAGGACAAATATTTTGAAAAAAACAAGATGTCAAAATAAAATCTATGGTAACAGATTCACAAGCAGTTACACTGTGTATGGCAGTAATTACAGACCCACTCTTTCCTCTGAGACCTAAAATTAAACAAATAAAAAATCCTTCTGCTCCACAGCTTAATGGCTGACTCCTTGGTGCTACTCTTGTCCTGTAAAGGGGACATTAGGTGTTTGCATTTGCACCAAGATGTGGTTACATGTGCAGCTCTGACTCCTAAAAAATTTCGGGTTCTAGAAAACAGACTCTGCCTATTGCATGTCCAGTTGTAGGTGTTTCAAAGGGATTAATTTAAAAGACATAGGGGGCCGTATATTCTGTACTGAATTACACCAGTTCATGTACAGTGACACATATGCACACGCATTGATCCAGCAGGACAAAAAAGTGTCAAAGAATGAATTATCTGATTTGTCTGATTTGTCTCTACCCAGTGTTCTGCTTGTTTTAAAGCCATTTGGTGAAAAATTACTCCTTTTCTGATCTACCAAGCAATGGTTTCCTTCTGATAAAAAGTGTTAACTGGACTATTTTTATCTGGGCTCTGAGTTAGTCAAATGTGAAATCCTTGCTGCAGATGAAGATGATTCAACAAAACTCATTGCATACAAAATATATTGCCATGTGCATGGCTTTTTCATGAAACGTTAAGAGCTGAAAAGCTCGTGCTTTTATCCAGCACACCATCCAGTCATTTGAACAATTATTTGCTTAAAGCAAATGACATCTAGATATTGGAGAGAGATAAAGTTAAAAGTCAATTCATTAAAAATACTTTTCTCCTCAAGAAATTATTTGGTTTTTGAAGTAAATTGAACATAAATGGTAGGAAGGAAGAAGAAAAATGTGAAATTTTATCATACTATTTTAAGTGTGATTATGTCACAGAGAAAGCAAATGGCAATAGAATATAAAGGAATCTAATCCATAAGGGAAGAGAAAAAGGTTAAAGAAGTCAACAGTAATTAAATGGTGATTGAAGCTGAAAGAAAATTGATCTCTGTTATCTGAAGGCCATTCTTGCCTTTGGGGATGTTATGCATCGGTGAAGAGGGCAAAGAAAGGTTTTTCTTGTTTTGATATGGAAATATATGTCACATCTTCTTAGACTACGGTGCTGTGACTCAAAACTGCACTGAGTTTCTGGTACGCTGATTCTAGTGTCCTACGCATGCTTGTGGGTATTGTGTAAAGATAAGATGCTCTAACAAAGCTTGGCAAGGTCAAAAGGCATGGGAGCTTCAGCAGTTTGCATGTGGTTTTGTCTTGGGGCAAGAAAAGAAAAGAAAAGGTGCCTAGAGCAAATGAATCTAAATAAGGGTAGCACCTACACATCCATGTAAAAGCTGGGCAGTATCCATGGCTTGGGACTCGGTCTAGCTATTTGGCCAACCCTTCTGGATGGGTACTTGAATATGCTGACATGAACTGATATGAAAGGAAGATAAATTGACACTGAGATGCACGGAGAAGTTTTTAAAAAGTCAACAGTGCTGCCAAGTACTTTAAGTTTTGGTTAAGTGCTTCAAAGTGCATTTAACAAATTTATGTCAGGGCACAAAGAAATGAAGCTAAACTGTGACTGCTGAAGGTAAATGCTGTCAGTAACAGAAGCATTAACTAATGCCACCCTAAATGGTAGTTTCTAGGCCAGGTGAGAATCCACTTCATAGAAGTCTTTTATTCTGGAAAAGATCTGTTCCTCTTCCAGGCACCAGAGCATCTTACGATGGGCCAGAGACCCTCTTGTGAGCTGTGGAGCACAGGCTGCAAGCAAGGCTCAGCATTATGTAGGAGAACACCTTGCGGTTGATTGTGGCAGAATCAAAAATGATCTGTGACACCGAGTTAAAAACCCAACAATATTTCCTTGTTAGAGACCAAATCGTACAGTAATGGTTTTGTCACAATATCTGTTGACATCACTGGGAGTACTGAGCATATAATGAGCCAGTTTTGGCCATAGCTACCAAGATTTGCGGAATAAGTGGATTAAAACAAGAAGATCAAGTAATTTGCATTACTTAAAGAATAACAGACAGCCACTAAATGTTCTGAGCTACAGTTTTTATGAGCTTTTTGTCACTAGAGAGAGCTGTGGATACATTCAATTAATAACATTTATGCTAAAAAATACATTAATTGCTCCCTCCGTGAAGAATGAGGACAAATAAAGCATAACAACTTCTTCTCTCAAAACCCACTATTTGGAATCTTTCCTTTCTGTAGCGAATATGGCACTAGCTGCCTGCCATCATCTTGTTCAAGCTTGTCAAGTATAACAAGGATAAGAATCATTTGAGATGGCCACTTCAAAACGTAGCTCAGAAAGAAAAGTCAATTTATTATAAAAAGGCATCAGTGATCTCTGTTTCGCACAACTAACTTCCAGATATAGGATACAGACACTTTTTCATGTGCTTTAAGGCCAGGATGAATGTCAGCATTCAGGTTTTCTCCAGTTAAGATGGCAAGTTTTCAGAGAATTACTTCTATACTTTCTAGGTTTGCTGATACCTTAGTTTTAAATTTAAGCCATTCACACAAGTACAAAAAAATCTGTTAATCTATGGTTCCACAAATGCCTTTAGTTAAAATTCATATAAATTTCCAGTGCTTTCCAGTGGCCATAGAAATGTTGCTTCCTAACTTTAGAATTAAGGGTTATTAATATTTCTATCACTTTTTAATGATGATACGTAAGTTAAATACCGCATCCTATCTACCCAGCCTCTTAGGTATAGCCTTCATGCTCTTTTTCATCCTGCAGATCACTTTGACCATTCCAGTTATTCCTTTAGCTTCATTAAACTCTCCTCTGCATACCTTAGTGTTGTAAGTCCAACTTCTAACAGGACGCCCAGTCCTTTTTGCCTTGCCACGGTTCACACTGAAGTCAGAGTGCTCCAGAGCATGCTGTTAAAAGGATATTCACCATCTTTTTCTCCCATGAGAAAGAAATAGATATGCTATGAGCTATGAGGTCTAATGAGGATTAATTTTACACTAAATTCTAACACTTAGAGATTAAAGCCACAGGAACATTTTATGCTGAAATTTGCCATATCTGGGGCTAGTGGGACATGAAAATTGCAGTGCTTAAATTTTAGGCATCTTGAAGCTTCAGGTACACATTTCTGTTCAGGCTCTCCAAGAAGAGCACTGTGCAAATGGAGATTGGCGTCCTGGCACCTTACAGGGAGAGGAGGTCATGTCCAATGCCAGCAGCTTGCTCAGGCATGGAGGTGATGAGGGCTCGGTGCAGCTTCAGCATGGGAGGCCTTTGGCCATTTTGCATACACACCACAGAGCAACCTGCTTACTGCCAAGGTGTCAGCCACCACAGCTCGAGCTCGCTCCTAGCTTTTTTCAATGTGCAATGTGATTTTCCTTTGAGGTTTAAAATAGCTCACATTTGCTATGCACAGGTGGTTTATGGCTGCACAGAGCATACAAATGATCTGTAGCTCCTCTGACACCGGGGTTTCAGTTCATCTGTCTGAATGCAATCACCTGCTGTGCTGGTAGACACATCTGAGCCGTCACCGTGGGCTGGCTGTGTAGTCCATGGGATATACTGTAGACCTCTAAAGTGGGTCAGATGAATCAGTCCTCAGAAAATCTCTCTTCTCTCTGCTGAGCTTAAGAGGAGCTGAGGATGACTAATTCAGATGTAAACACCTACATTGCAAATGTTTAAGGTTAGGTGATGTAAAACCTGAGAATACGGATGAGTTAAAATGGTAGGCAGCAATTCAATGGGAGTTTTGAGAGTCTCAGTAAAATACAAACATTGGATTTAGGTGCCTAAGTAGCAGCCAGTGATATAAATCTCTCTGTTGATTCAGCCCTTTGGCCTAAATTCAAAGGCACCCACATAACAGAACATAACCCACATAACTTCTGAATGAGAGGTCCAGTTCTCTCCTTGGTACCTCAGAGGAGATTACCAGAATCCAGGAGGCAGCACACAAAGGCTGGCCAGACCCTGCAGCAGAGCCTTGGACCCTGAACAATCTTCCAGAGACCTGCATTTAAACTGCTTCTCTCAGAGGACTTAGGCTTAACCTCTGTGTCTCTAAAGATGGGTGTCTGTACAGAAGATTATTTTAGTATCTCTTTCAGCCTGCTGACTCTGTACGACTCAGTTCCAAGCTGATAGCCCATGGCTGAGTTCTCACTGTGGCTGTGGTGAGTTTGGATCCATACCTCTCAACGTGTCCTTAAAAGACCAAGTTACAGTGTCATGTGGACTGAAGGAAAAGCAAAACCATGCTCCTTTTTGCTGAGGTTCCACTTGACGTTGATTGATCGAGTTATAAGGACTGTCACTATGGTCCTGCAGCTTGGCAGCATTCACGACATGAGGGGGACAGCTCAGTCCTGCTGCTGTGCTAACAGCCATATGTGTGCATTACTGAGTTGTCATGTAATGTGTAACAAAGACAGAGGTGATGAAACCTAACATGGGTCTTTCCTTTAGAAATAAATGTTCGGCCACCTAGGAAACACTTTTAAAATGCTGTGAGAAAAAGAACATCTTCAACAAGAAGGGATGAAAGGCTATTGTTCAAAAATAGCCTAACCACCTTTTGATTAGGGCATGGATATAGGCCTGAATTATTCTTTCAGCTGTTTTCTGTGCAAAACCACTTTTTGTAAGAATGCTATTGTGCCTTATTCCAGCTAAGTATATCAATTAACATAGCCGGAAAATCACTGCTTGGTATAGCATGAGGGCATCCTTCTTCAAAAAAACTGAAGTTACATCCAAAGAAAGAAAATACAATAATAAAGTCTGGAATTTAGAATATAAAAATCCAGTAAGTTCAGCAGAAGTATTAAAAATATATTTTAAAGAATAAGGCTTTCTGGAACTCTGCAGGACTACTCATTGTTCTTGATACAGAGGAAAAAGATCGCTTCAGAAAAGTTAAATCAATGCTTTTCATCAATGTTCACTATGGAGGAAACTAAGGACATTTCCACTGTGGAGGAGGTTTTTTTGTCTGGTTTTTTGTTTGTTTGTTGGGTTTTTTTAAGGGGGAGTAGTAAGTAGAGCATCTCTGAAACTGAAATTACTGCAAAAAAAGGTAAAGAACAACTGGGTAATTGAACAGTAAAAAAAAAATTGCCAAGAGCAGATGTTATTCAGCTTGTTGTTCTAGGACAATGCAAGGATGCAATAAGGGAATTATTAATGAGGGTGTGTAATTTTATGCCTGAAATTGCCTTAGCACCAGGACTGAAGACTGCCAAGAGGGTGTCGGATTTTAGAAATTATTCCAGGGAAGGTCTGAGGAACTGCATGCTTGTAAGATTCACCTCTATACAGGGCACATCAGTAGCATGTTTAATAAGAATAGAAATAATGCACATCTGGAACTACTCCCTGTCTTTGTCCATTGCTTTAAAAATGTAGAGTTCTTTAAAAAATAAATCCCCCATACAGATAAGGGTGACCTGGCAGGTATGGTGTACTTGGATTTCCAAAAAACTTTTTACAAAATCCCTCAGTAAGGATTTTAAGAAAGTTAAACATCTGGGGGATATTTAAAGGGGAATTTTTGTTTAGATAAATATCTGAATGAAAGACAGAAAACAGAGGGTAAGGGTAAATGTTTAGTTTCACATTGAAGTGAACTCACCAGAAGAATTCTGCAGGGACTATTAGATATATTGCCCTGTGTTACAGAAAATTCTGGTATCCAACTTTTCTTTTCCCCAAATACGCCTTTTTGGCTTTTTGGTGTTTTGCCTTCTTTAAAGAGCCTGAACTGCCAGCGGTTAATGACGCCAGCATTCAGCCACCTGCTGTAGGAGATGGGAGTACTGGTGCTGATGGCTCAGTCAGCAGTATGCTTTGCTAACAGTGTGCAGAGTGGCTCCCCAGTTGTGAGAGGTGCACACCTGCCACCGCAGGCTACAGGCTGGGGGTTGAAGAAATAAGGATAGAGGCAGGGTAGTGCTTCTCTGTCCCTACACAAATGATTCAGCTGTGATTACTTCCCTCTGGGGAAGCTGTGGGGCAATTCACACACGGCCTGAAGATATTCGTCTCTGCTGATAGGCCATAATGAATCCACCTGTGCCGATGGAACAGGCAGCTGTAACATCTTGGAAGGTGTGAAAGACTCCTGAAATGTCCTGTGATCCAGTACTACGTCATCCAGTGTAGAACTCCCCACACAAGGGGAGGTAATGGGCGCATTGCCACGTGGCCTAAGTCAATAAAAGATCACACTTGCACTTTGCTCAGCACTGGGTATTCTTACCTCTCCTGATGGGACTTTCTTCACTACCTGGGGCTTCCACCACCACCTCAATGGATCCAAACTGCAATCACCACTTCAGCCAACGAACATCAAAACTGCAAGTCCCAGGTTTCATTGCTGGATCCAACAGGTGTCTTGTGGGTCCTCCCAGTCACCTGTGGGGTCTACAGCCCTGCTCCAACTGCCTGTACCAGCACCACAGCCTCACTCCAGCACCACACAAGAGTCTGCTGGTATCAAATCCCTGCTATTCACTGTTTCCTGCCAGCACAGACTCTCCAACAGTTCCTGTTGGGTTTTTCAGGTGCTGGGGAGGTGAACCAGGTGACCCATCTTGTCTCTGTCCTGTGGCCACATGTGGGGTTTTTTCTGGGTGGGGGAGCCTGGCTGGCATCTCAGTTTGGTCTGGTGGGGAGAGCTTGGGAAGTTTCTCCTCACCAGATAATGTAACCCAGTTTTATCAGTCTTGTTATTAGCATTTCTTCTTGGTAAAGAGTTATTTTTTCACTTATATCTGGGCGTGTTTGGTCTGTCTCTCTGTATTGGAGACACCAGGGGTATTGAATCTGAGGGAGGAGACTTCTGTCTGAGGTCTCTGCCCCTCCAGATTGTCTCAAACTGAGACAAATTTAAAATGTCCCTCAAAAGAGTTGAGCACTGGGGTCAAGTTTCCTAATTATACTTAGTTACTCAGAACACCAAAGGACAAGGCCCAAATGCAGAGGACTCACTAAGCAACTGGGCAATAAAATGGTGAAGGAAATTCACTTTTAATAAATGTAAAGTGAGGGGCATTGGAAAACTCTAACTTCATCTAGAAAATTATGGATTCTGAGATAATCTCACCACTAAGGAGTGAGATCCAGGTCCAAAGATGGGTAGCTATGAAAGTTCAGACAAATATTACTTAGTGGTCAAAAAAGCAAGTCAAATATGAAGAATTTTTTTGTAAAGGATTAGAATGGAAAGCATGACTACCCCACAGTACAAGGCCATGATCTGCCAATGTCCCGAGACTGTAAATTTTGTCCTCCTTGTCTCAAAAGGGTTGCAATAGATCTAAACAAAGTTCTTGGTGATGAAGTCTGAAAAAGAGGTGAGACCTATGAAATCCTCAGTGACATCAACAGCTAGGTAGAAAATGTTTCTTTGCAGTCTCTTCCATTGCCGGACCTAGTGGGCATGCAATGCAAGCAAATGGAGCTCAAAATAGTTGAAGGCAGAATGTGAGGCTTAGTGCAAAGTGCCGTATACACTTGACTTGCTCTTATTTTTTAGTGGCCACATGTTTACATCCACTGCTAGAGGCAGAAAACAGAGCAACATTGACATTTGATCTGAAGTTGTAAGGTCATGGTTTTATTTTTAAATTATTTAGTGTTGATATGCATCTAAACTGGAGGGTTTGTAAACTAGGGTGCTTGAGGACTCTAAACCTCTCCTTAGTGGTAGATGGAAGTTGTGAGAATTACTGTTTGTACAGTAGCTCCAAAGTCAGTTCTCCTTTCATTTTCAGCTTTTACAGAAATACCATGGACAGTTTCACATTGGAAAAGGCAAGGACTGAAAGGATATGGAAAAGAAGTTGCTCTTCAGTGACACAAAGGGGTGTCTGAAGGCTGAGATTAACACATAGGCTGAGTTGCAGTAAGGTTCTCTCATCAGCCTTCTTTAGCTGACTTAGTTTGCATATAAATGGAACATTCAGTTCTCTGTGATATATGTGGTGTCTGCTTCATGGAAGTCTAATATCAACAAAATCCAGAATTGTGTGTTTTGCTTGTTGCCAAGATAACCATACATTTTCCCAGGCAACATGAGGTATTCTCCTGGATATCTCACCTTCAAATGTCTGTAATACTCTGTTGTGCCTCGCTTTCCATTTTAATAAAGTATAAGACACTTCACTTTCCCTAGGCAGTCAACCTCCCCAGTTCTACTGAACCGAACTTCCAGAAATACTGCTAGGACACAGAAGTTGAAGGGGGATCCTTATTACTGCTTTAATACAATTCCATACCTGCCAGTCTTGTCCTTTGCTTTTGTCCTAACATCTACGTGATGGTGTATCTGACATCAGAATCAGAACATACTTCTTTTGTGCTAAAACCATAACCAACTAGTTGGGGCCATAGTTTTACAATCCCTGATCTATCACAAGTTATTACTTTTGGGGTTCACATATAGAAAAGTAATGCATACTTTGAGCACAAGAGTAATCCCAGTGACAGTAACTGGGATAACAGATCTCCAGAAATTTCTGCCCAGAAGTTTTTATGGCATGGGACCACAATTCCTATTTTGCATTGCTCAAAAGCTATACATTCAGGGTTTGTCTTTAAATTATGTTTCCAGATTCTCATAGCCTCATTTTATGGGTATATATTTTGATTTGATATGAAATAAATTAGTCATAGAGGAAGATAGAACCTACTAGAGTTGAGTATGTTACCTGATCCATATAAGGCCATAAGTATTTGTTGACTAAGGAGGATTTTTTAATGGCAATAAGCTTGACTTCTGTCATATCAAAAATCTTCTGTAATAAATCCTAGATGACCTGAAAGAAAGGAAAATACAACCAAGCTTTCTTTCCTGTGTTTTTGATAAAGAGATATTAAAACTTAGTCACTGGTAAATTCACAAGAGTTAATGGCAAAAAGTAAAAAAAATAAGTTCCAAATATTATGTGACCAAATTATCCTGCATCCAAACATGATTCCAAATAACTTAATTCTATCAAGCAAAGCAGTCAGTAACTGGTCCCCTTATAAAATTATGAGCTCAAAAGCTTTTAACAAAAGGAAATAGTTACCATACAACATAAATCTAAATTGTGGAACTCATTCCCAAGGTATGTTACAGAACCCAAAACTATATACAAGCTCAGAAAATAATAGCACAAACAAAGGAAAGAAAATGTTAAGTGCTGTTAAACCCAAAGACTTGGATATAAGTTCCAGCTGTTGTAGTGCATGATTTATAGATTGCCAGCAACCAGAAGGATGTAACAGTGAAAGGAGCGTGGGAGAATTGCCATCTGAGCATCTTTTCCCTGACAGTGTCAAAGTCCAAATAGTGAGGTTTATGCTCTTCTAATCACAAAGAATACTAGGCAAAGTTTCTTCTAAGTGTAAACAGAACTGGTCTGAAGCACCTTTTTTAGGTGGCCAACTACAAACTTCCCCCCCCCCAAAAAACCAAACCAAAACTAAACAAAACAAACAAACAAACAACAAAACCACCAAAAAGCTTTTAACAGTTTCCTGAACAATCTCTTAAAGACAGGTTGCATCCTAGGTAAGTAGTTACAATACTCTGGCCAAGCAATCCAACATTTGCAGTTAATGCTACTATATTGACAAAAAATAAAGGGGTTGGGTTTCTCCCACTCCCCAGACACTGGCCCGCTCTCCTGCTGTAAGAGTTTTTGAAGAGCAATTATGATCTGGAGAAATGCTTTATTCTGGAAAGAACTCTTTTACTCACAGTGGAACACCTGAATTTTACAGATGCTTACGAAAAAAAGTTTTTTTGTGAGTAGTTGATGAAAGAAGCCTAAGGAAAGTGTGTACCTAATCCTATTAGCTGACTTAATTTAGAATTATTAAAGGGCTTGATACACAGGATTTAACACAATCTTTCTAGCAGGGTGTGATGTAATCTATTTTTGTTCCTCAGCTAGCAGATGGCTTACCTTTAAGTAATTTCCAATATGTTAAGAGATCAAAAGGCATCCTTACGCCATGGAGGCAGTAATCGTTCCTCTCTGCTGGGGGCTGCTTGGTACTGTGGTGGGGATATGCAAAAGCTGCTGGCATTTCCAAGCACAGAAGGTCGACATTTCTTCATACTTTGAAGTTAATAATCCTTCAGAAGTTAAACTGAGAGATTTTCAAAACCTTTTAAATGTTCTATATGCCATGTGCTAAGGTAAATATCTGTGAGTAATCACTGTGGACTAGTGCAAGGAAGCCTTGCACAGGCGAGCGTGAGGTGCCAGGCAGTGCAGGTCATGCGAGGCGCACTGCTCTGCTGCGGCAGCGCCGCCCTGGGAGCAGCACAGCTCACCCCAGAACCCTCAGCATCCCTGTGGTGTGCTCTGCCTTGCTGGACCTCTGACTGTGGTAGCACCCTGTACCACAGGTTCAGTCTGATGGCTTCCTCTCTGCAGAGAGACCAAAGTTCTGTTTTCCTAAAATGCCTGTTAGCAGGCGGGTTCAGACAGTAAAGGGGAGGGGATTGGGATTGCTCATGGCTGCATCATTGATCATACACTGCGCAGTTTTCAAAGCAGACCTATTAAATTGTGCGGTATCTATCCCTTTGTCAAGCTTAGAATGTAATTTCTGTACAGATAGCTCGGATCACCATTCCCCAGCTGCAGCAACAAGACCGTCCCACCCAGGAAAGAAGCGCACCAGCCCAGCAAGGAGCAGTGGACTGGGCAGATCCTCGTTTTGGAGCAGTGGGCTCGAACATTTTGCATAAAGAACACCAAGTCTTAAAAAAATTGCCTACTGGGCTCTACTTATCTGGTAACTGCAGTTTTTGACATTCTTAAACTAAAAATGGCAGTTAACCTTACGTTTACTCTCTCAATATGATTTAGCACTTGGATACTTCTAATCAACTTCTACAGACAAAGGGTGCAAAAATTAGTGCCCAGAAAAAATAATGAAAGAGTCATTACTAATACTGACTCATTAAAATATTTAAATAATGTAAAGTGAACTCTGAAATTAGATTAACCTATACAAAGGCCTAAGATTACAGAAATAACTTAAGGCTATTTCATGTTAAATTAAAAATAATACTTGAGTTACGCATATTTATCCTTGGAATTTTAAAAGAGTTCCACTATTCAGGGTTAGGGTTTCAATGACTGAACACCTGGAAAAATGTTTGCTTTTGCCAGCTGTAACTTCTCCACAGGTGCAGAGAAGGTTTTTCTGCGTTTGGCCTTATTCAAGACATTCATTCAAGATGAAAAACTGATTCTGTACTGAAAAAACAGGAAAGCTGGTTTTTTTTTTTTTTAATCTGTAAATAAAAATTGGGTGATAGAGTCTCAGACATATTAGTTTAAGCTCTTAAATAGTAGAATGCCGAGAAAACCTCAGGAGCATTAAACAAATGCAGACTATACTACGATAGTTAATTTTAATACTTTGATAACAAAAATCATAAGTTTCCAGTACACTCGAATTAACCAGAAAAAATTTTACAGCAGTTGCCTGTAAGCATCCAAACCCAATTTACAGGCTACTTTTGAGCCAAATAGTAATCATCCGGCTGGTAGGAAGCATCACATACTGTTTTATGAGCATAAGACAATGAAAAAAAAAAAGTGAAAGATGTACAGTATGCCATAGTATCATTACAAAAACTATGCATAGGGCACACCCACAGCACAGCAGATATTTCCTGGGTGGTTTGAGGTGCCCAGCAAACAACATCTGGAAGTCGAGGCAGCCAAGTGCCCATGCCCGAGGTGCAGGGAGCAGACCCTGCTGCAGGGTGCAGGTGGGACTGTGCTGGTGGTGTTGGACACAGGGGAAGCCCTGGTTGCCCATCCCACCACAGAGACTGGGATGGAGCAATGGATGCCGGGTGGCTTTGGGTCCCCATGGCTCAGGCAGAGCTGTGGCTGCCATGGCCATGCACGGGGGATCAGGAGGGCTCATTAGCTGCTCCCTGCTGAATTCAAGCAAGTGAAGAAATCTTTTTCACTGTTTAACTTTCCCAGCAGGAGAACTGACTCAAAGAAAGGTTAGGGCATGACACTTCAGGGTTCTGTAGTAGTGAAAAGAAAGGAATTAGACTGGAAGCATGGCCAGGAGTATCACCTTGGTCCAATTTACTTCTGCCAAGGTTGCAGTGAATGAGGCAACAGTTTCAATGTGGTCACAGGCTTAGGAATCAGCTTCATTTGTCCAGCATGAATATGGGAGAATATCAAACATGGCACACTCTGGGGTAGGGTTCAGCAACTGATTGCTATGAATTGAAAATAAATATTGCTGATTTATTTGCAATCATGAAAAGCCCCTTGTAAATAGTCTACTATTTTGGGCATACTGTAAATGTCTGGTTTACTTGGGAGAACTAGAGATAAAAACATAGCAAAACAATAGTTGCTGATAACCATTTTTGCACTAGCAGTAGTAAGAACAGCCCCCTGACACCTTGCGAGTCACAGCTGAAGAAGTCCACCCCTCACTCAGGAGCCCAGAGTTCTCACCTTGCAGCTCGCAGAAGCCTAAGCTCAGCCACAGCTAATTCTGTCCTTTTTCTGCCTGGCTTCTTTTCCTGAGAGGGTAATACCTGTGCATGCAGACCTACCTGTCTTCTCCAGTACTGCTGCAGCCAGAGTGGCTGTGCACCCTCTTCCCTTGCAAACCTTCTCTGCCTGCTTCACTGTGCATAAGGCTTTCTGACACCCTGTTTTCAGGTGATCTGGATGTATGCCCCTCCTCAGCAGCTGCTTCTCTCCCTCTGGGTTCTCATCTCTTTGCTTGGCTTTTACTCATACTTTATACACACCAATATTTTTTGTCCTATGCTCTTCACCTGTCAGTCTTCAGAACTGAAGAACTATCTGGTTTATCCCAGATTTTAAGGTAGGAAACCAAGGCTTAGGGCAGGAATGTGAATTATTTAGTGTAACCCAGGATCTTGGTGCTTTAGTCAGTCACCTCTGCTTCCTCTCTAAGCTCTCTACTTTTAATAAAATGAGCCTTTGCTTTGACTTCAATATCTATCTTATTAATGAGAAACCTACACTTAGGGGAAAGCTAAAATTAACTTGTAGTCTCATTGGTCAATGCTCATAAAATGAAATCTCTTCAGTCAGGTGAAATCAAACAACAGGTTTAAGCAACTAATAATGTGCTGTGTGACCACAGCGGGGGAAACAGCCAGCTATCCCATGTTAGGAAGACAGCCTTGTATAGTCTGGGGAAATCAAGTAAGATTTCCTCTGGTGCAGAAATATCTAGTGCAAAGCAGTGTCTTTAAGGAATGGCAGCATGGGAAATCAAAAATCTAAGTTAGCAATAGGTGTCTGAAGAGGGGTATGAATCTTGCAGCCATTAAAATAGAAGGGAAAAATCTCTCTGATTTGCATGTGCATTTCTACTGGGTATTCTGTATTCTTTCCACTAGCTAAGCTGGACTGGATGCCCAAAGGAAATAAACTGAATGTTTCCACAATAGGCTATAAATAGGGAATAGCCAGGTTCATGTCAATTAAAAAAATGAGCACGTCCTCAAGTTTGTAGCTCAGTGTCTCGGATTCAAGTCCCTGTCTGAGCATGCATTTGCAAAAATCTTAGCAATGCTTCCCAGGTATATTTGCTGCCTGAAATATGAACTGAGGAGGAAACTCAAGCTGACATATTAACAAAAGCAGAAGACACCAGTTTCTTCCAAGCACAGCACAGGGAACAATTATGCACAAAAATCTCTCTGATATATAACCCAGTGCAGGCCAACGGGACACAAGCCATCCCATCCCAAGGTGTCTGGACATAAAGGGCTTGTCAAAATGAATATGAGATGACTACTGTGTGTCTGTTATATAGGAAAAAAGCATAGCACAGCAGTGACTGCACAGCACTTTCTGTATTCCTACTGTGTACCATGCAAAGATTTTTCAGTTCATACATCATTCACAACTTGCTACAGGGATTCCACAAAGCCAGTACATATCCTTTACACAAAGGAAGGGGGGAAAAAAGGACAGATTCAGTAAAGAAAAGATCCTGAAAGTATGTCTGCTGGAGGAGTAGTCAGTGTCAGGGGCACTAACAACACACAAAGCTTACCAAGAAGCAAAATAAATAAGTAAACAGTGACATCGCCCCTACCCCTTCCAAGCCACTATGAAGCAGAGAGTCACATCTTGCGTATCATGGTGTATCGTCATCTAATATCATGGTATATCTTCTTAGAGAAGAGAAAGCAAGCAATCTCCAAAGTGTTTTTTCCCTCTTCCCTCATGATGTATTTGCACCATGTGGCACACAACGGGAGAGGAAATGGAAGAAAAGACGGTGCATAAGAAACTGTGTGTGGTGAATCAACTCATCAAGCTTCAGCAATCTGCAAGGTAGATGTCTCATCTAGGATACTTATTTAGGCTCTTCTATGCATGTAGGGAGAGAAATGCCCCTACAAGGGCCATACCTTTCTTCTCGCTTTGCAGGCTGTCGTGCAGCAGCAGAGATGCACACAGATGGACAGTGGATAAGCACTATTGCATTTGCTCTTTAGACAGGACACCTACCTTCTTGGTCAGGGACTGAACCCAAAACCACTCTTGCTGAAAGATTCTCATCTTTTCTGCAGAAGAGTGTCTGTACAGGGACACGGGAACACCAATGATTTATTCACCAGTGGGTATATATGGACAGTGACACAAAATGAGACAGTTGTCTGTAGTAAAAGCAATTCAGAAGGGAAATTTGCAGCTGGAAAGTTCAAAGTCAGTGGCAAGACAGAACAGATTAACATTGATCCGGATAATCTTTTCTGGTTAGATCTGGTTTGGGGATTGCAAACAACAAAATTAAGGAATTCTTTGGCACAAAATATTTGTGAAATGGACATGGTGGCATTAAGAAAAAATACACCAAAAATGAACCACCTTTTTACACTCAGTCTCCCCCAAATTTTGTTAATTACAAAATCTACTATGATTGATGGCTACCAGTAATCCCTGATGTTGTATTCCTTGATGCACCATCCTAAAATCCACTATTTAAGTAAAAAATGCTGAAAAAAATACTTTGAAGGGCTTCATATACCCTTTATCTCACATCTCATATTATGGTTCTATGCCATGAGCCATGGTTAAAAAGTAGTTTATGGATACTATATTACACGAGGCAGTGCTGCAGCATAGTGCCAAACCCAGATCTAATCTAGAAATGTGTTTTACTCTGAAATGAATACTGTAACGTAGACTGCCTGCTAGTTCAGTTTCAGTCATATTTTATCTCCTGGGGTTTTGAGCTGATTGTAGCAGAAAAAGGTGCCAAGACAGTCCCTCATATTAAAATATATGGGTTACATATGCACCAAGTTTTATACACAGTTTAAACTAAATATCAACAGCATAAGGCAAGTTGGGATGTAAACTGTTTTCAGATGTGTCTATAGGCTTGAGTGGAAAGGAAAATATTAATTGTATTCAAACTGATGGCTGCCAGGATGCAGAGGGTGAGCTTCAAAGTTCTGAAGGGGAGCGGCTGTGTTTCTCAAAAGCTATAACCTTGACATTGACATGAGCTCTACTTCTCCCTTATACAGCAACGTGTTGCATTATGGCTGTCTAAATATTCCAGGAAGCATTTCAGATTTTTTGTGACCCAGATGTGGATTATGTGTAACACTAACTATGTACATGCTGGAAATGGTTACGCTGGGAGCTTTCAGATTCCATTCTGCACGTGTAGCACTGAAAAGAAACTTGACTTGTACTTATGAAATTCCTTTCGACCATAAGAAAAACAGAAGGAAACCCCCTTTGGAGACTTCCATAATGGGAAACAGGAAACAGGGCTGTCGAGTGGAAAGTTTGCAGCGCAGGAAAAACAATGAGCTATATAAACATAAATGCCATTATCAGATACTCTGCAATGGACTTGCAATAGCTCTGAAGTTGAAATTATGCAGTGGTTTGTGTTTTCATTGAGATCTAAAGATTTCTTTATGGGCTATTCCTGTTCCTGTTGAGATCAAGTGGTATTTTGATACTGCCAAATAGGTGTGGGTTGAACCACAGGGATAGTGGTCTAAAAAAGGTAATATTTATGAGAGTTTTCAGCATCTTGACTCATTTTTGCTCCTTGTTTTTGCATATCTTCACAGTCAAAGCAGTGAAATTAGAGCAGTTGTTGCCAAGCTCTCTTGGGTAGCAACGTGGTAAGTTTCAATAAGAGCACCTAAACATTAAAACCACCATCCTGGCATTTCGAAGTTGCATCCATGACTTTAGTTTCTCTACAGGATTGATAAAAGGCCAGTTATTTCATGAGCATGGGAGACTTTGTTCCGGGAGTGTACTGTAGCTTCTTGTTTAGACCTCAGTTAAGGACACTCTTCCAGGGCTTCCCTTAAAGGAAGAAAACACAGATGATGCCACATTTGGCTGCTGGGTGCCTGAAGACTGCAGAGGAAGAGGTTGATCATTTATTTGGAGTATTCCTTCAGTGCACCAGAGGTGCAGATTGCAGATGCTCTGCTTGCAGATCCTCTTTAAAACAATTTAAAACCAGTCAGTAGTCTCTAAGGAGCCTCTTTGGCTCCTAGTGAAAGACAAACCAATCTCCAGACAGCTTATGCTAGCTTACATTTATAATATAAGGTCTGTGTTGCAACAAAATTCTCTAGAACAGAAAGTACCCAAGCCAGAAGCTGCCCTGTTTTTAACGCAAGGCAGTAGAGTTTTACAGATTAATGGTATCACCAGTTATCCTTTTGAGGTAGCTTTCTAGCTCCTTTGCACTGATGCTAGAGAAGGCTCTCAGGCACATCCATGGGGCAAAAGTTGTATCCTTGTTCCATGGGCATTGTGGTCCTGGAAATGGGAAAGGAAAGGCCTCTGATTAAATATAAATGTTTATATTGGTAGGGCACCAATGCCATTAACAGTAGTGGAACCAATAGATGCTTCATTTCAAAGTTTTAAAAACATTCCCTATAAAATGCTTGTTTCTCTGCATTGCTTGTGAATTGAAACTATCTTGGGCAAATGTACACTCACTGTAAACACCAGATTTAGGACAGATGAATTCCACCTGTCATTTGCACTTCCCAAGCACATTCAGAAGCCCAAGAGGGTCACTTGCATGGTTTCATGGTTTTACTTGGAAAATTACTAAATTCAGCTCAGTCTTCTTTGCAGCACTGGCTCTTTTCTGCAGATACAGCCAAGCTGAAGATGGAGGACAGGATTTTTTGAGAAAGAATATATTCTTCTCCAGGTGGGGTATACACATCCTGGGCTTTCCCTGCCCAGGAAAGCAGCGTGTTGCATGCCGCCTTCTCACTGATTCTGTATGACTGCCATAGTGAGAGCTGGGTATTGCTCTTGAAGTCTGTAGACTGATTTAGACCTAGTGAGAGAGGTTGTGTTATTGATTAGATATACTGAATGTATCGCTTATCTTTTATCTTTAGAGATATTTCACAGCTATTTTGTTATTCTCGTGTTTGAAATCATATGGCTGATATACATCAATACTTTCTACTTTGCTAAAGCCAACACCAAAGATTTTTAAAAAGTCTCCTCTGCCTCAAGAATGAAAAATTAAATATTTTCATGGCCTGTAGAAAATGACCTCTTTCATCTCAAGAATCTTCACTGGCAATGTTTAGATCTGGTAATCGGATTACAACCATGTTGAAAGATACACCCCTAACTGAATGAGTAATGTAGTTTCTGTGTAGCACAAAAAATACCTACCTGAAATGGCACCATCTACTCTGGATGATCACTACTATCTTAAAATAATATGATCCAATCAAAGCTAGTTGGTTTAATAAGAACAGGAGTGAATTAGCTAAGTGGAATAAAAAAAATACTTGTTGATCGTACAAATATTAAATTTGCCCTTACATTCTTGCCTTTACTCGCAGGGTGTTCCACCCATGCCTGGGAGCTGATGCTCAGCATCCCTTGGGTATCCTCCACCTTGGTGGCCAGTCCCAGATGGGAGGTCCCTGCTGAAGGAGGTCCTATTTCCCCTGGCTCAGCTAGTTGGGTTTTCATGCCCTGTGCCTGGGAAAACGACTTTTGTCTGTGATGCTCAGTCCCACTGAGGCTCAGTGTGGATCAAAAGTCCTCTTCCTGGCTTGTATTTTCAGTTTCTTTCTTTTTGAGAATATGAGCAAGTTAGGAATGGATTGGTTATGTAAAAAGAGCACATCTGCCCTTTTGGTCACCACTTACTCCACGCTGTTCTGGATGGTTCTCCCAAAATAGTGGTTAAAAAGTGGTGATTGTACCGCACAAAAAGGACAGAGAAGTGTTTCAATTTGTGAGAGTATTCTCTGCATTTTCTAGTTCTCAGTTCCGTGGAGGTTTTCCTAAATGAGCTGTGGCTGAGGGAAGTACAAAAATTAACTGCCTCTCTTCAGGATATAAGGTATAAAATTAAAGCAATCAGAAAGAGGAAACCATGTTTCTAACAGCCAAAGGCTCGACTTCTGTCAGCTCAGTGCTGAGCTCTCCCCACCATTGTCTGCCCTTGGAATTAGATTCCAGTTGCCATTTTCTGAAGTACCTCATTGACTACAGCTTAAATTTTCCTTATGTATGATTTGAAAAGCATAACTATACTTTCTGTTCACCCCAGCCACATCATTTTCAGTGACTTCTGTATTCTGGAATTAATGACAGAGCATACTTTGTGATCCTGTTGTACAGATCCTAGGAACAAATGACTTCAGACTGCGCTAGTCATTGAGATAGGACCTTCATGGCATAATTCATCTTTCCTGTTTCAAAAAGCTGGTTTAGGAGGGAATAAATCACCTTCTGGAAGTGTCTGTCTCTCCCCATTAACTGTTAAGGGACCCTAATGACTGGCAGAGAATAACTGCCTGACTTCAGAGGTCTAAGATGAAGGCCAATGGATCTCATCATAAATGGGCAGCTGAACACTTCACCTAGGCTGTATTCCCTAACTGGAAAGGGACTCCAGGCAAATGTAAGCATCCCCAAAATGTCTATCTTCATGGAAAAGCTGATTTTCTTTAAGGACTGAAGAAAAATGTTATTGAAACGCTACTTCATTAGCTCCATAGAAAAGGAAAGAAATAAATATCCTAGGGAAAACATTAAATACAAGCTGGTAGCTGCCAGTAGGAGAAACCCCAAGCTGTAGCTATTGACTGTTAAGAGGTTCCTTTAACTTTTCATGGTAGGATTATGTTAGAAATAGCTAAGGTAATGTTTTGAAATTGTTTATGAAATCAACACTGCTGTAGAAATAAAAATAAATAATATCTTTCATTACAGAGCTAAAATTATTAGGCATATAAAGCCACCTGGTATCTTCCACCCAGCAGGAATAGCTCATTGGATAAGATTGCACTCATTTCCTAGAAGTGGCTGGATGATGTTTGCAACTTGGTACCTTGGGGCTTCTGGTCAGTAGCATAACTGCTGTTCTTTATACTGAAGTACAAACTCAAAGTGTGGTGGGAAATATTTTCAAATTTCTTCCAAGAATTAACTTATTAGCCACAGAAGGATAATGTTTCCTAGAAAGCTTATTTTGTTCCCTCTGCCCATCTGATCAGAAAAAAATTTTTTCCACAAGCAATTTATAAAAAGAAACACTGAAAATTTAAGAAAATGTTTTCCAGAAAATTCAAATGAGGACAAATAAACTCAGAAAAAGAATTTTCTACTTCTTTATGTAAGATGTTTTTATATTTAAAATCTTGAACCTCTCACAGTGACACTTTTGTAATGTCTTGTACAGATTTGACTTCAAGTATAATTACTTGATTTTTAATTTTTCTGGTTTCAAACTAACCATTATAGCAAGAATGTCAGTATGGGGGTTGCTCATTTTGCTCATCCAGTCTGGGAGTTGCAAAATTGAGGGAAATGGTGATTCATTTTTAGTATTCAGTGATGCTTAGACACATAACTTCTACCCACTCTGGGATAGGAAATGTTGCACGTGTACACAGGATCAAGCTGATGACTTACAGACAAAAAATGTTGCAGAATAATTCAAGTTGAGAAAACATAGGAGGAAGAATATTTGGAAAGCTCACTAATTTAAAGTCACACTTGGTTTTTTAAAAGAAAATTTGTAATGAGTAATGTTTTCTAGAGATAAGTTTATTCACTACTTATAAAGTGAGATGAAAAGCTTTTCAGTGCTGAGTGTTCCATCCCTGAATATCTGGAGTGACTGGAATTCCTGTTGTCTTGCAAGGTCATGTTACATTGAGCAGTATTTCACATGTTGAGTCCTCATCAGCTGAAGCCCAGCTATAAATAAAGCCTATCAGCTCAACATCACACAGACAGCCTCTCACTGTTATGCAAAAGATCACTGCTGTTACTTTTACATTATTACTGTCTTCAAGGGAAGGGTAAGGCAAACTGCACTGCAAGTGAATGCATGTATTTAGCAGCTACCTTGTTTGTTAAAGGTAAATCAAATGTTCAGATTGCACACACTGAACTAAGCACTTGAAATGTCATCAAGGAAGTGCAGAAGCTAAATATATAAATAAAGCCCATTGGATCATCCATAACATAATCAGCACTCCTGCCACTGCTGCTTGAAACTGAGCATCTTTGTCTGTACTGGTTTTTGCATGGAACGACATTTCCCTGCCTCCACCCCCAAAAAACAATGATTATTGCCATAAATCAAGAAGAAATCCTTCCGTGTGTTTTGGCTGGAGTCACCGTTGCCCCACAGAGCACCACAGGACACATCAGGGCCATGGCTGTGCCCACAGCAGTCTCTGCTGCAGAGCTTCTCTCTGCAACCTGACCCCAAGGAATCTGTTCTTCTATCAAAGAAGCGCAAAGTGTTAGAGCAACAGGTGTAGTATCAAAGATGACAAGACTTTCCCAACTTCATCTTTGAGAAAAGCAGCAGCGTAATGAAGATAAATAGGAATTTTACAGACAGGTAGTCACATGATAGCAGATCCTTGTTATTTAATACCACCAGAGCTATTTCAAATAGTGTTAGGACTTGTCTGTGCCCACCAGGATCAAGTTCTGCTAATCAGTGATCTGTAAGTGTGCATGGTTCATTAGGGCTTTGAGAACAGCTGTCCATGTCCGCTCAGGATCAGATTACAGGATATCATTAACTTGGATTCTATATCCGCTTCAAGGCTTTTGTTACAACTAACTCATAATTCTCTTTTTTTGTTTCCTTTCCTTTTTTTTTTTCCCCCTAAATTGTCCTGGAAACGAGGAGAACTAAAGACAGGTTTCTGTTTTACCAGCTTCTGTCCAGTATCATTTTAACATACATTCAAAAGAAAGCTGTAAACGTAATGTTCATTGTAACTGGTGCAATAAAACACAGAATAATTTCATGCCTCTTACACATGTCTGTGCTCAAGCTTTATAGTTGGATTGTTTCAGTGGAACTCCTTAAATCCACTCTAATCTCCTACCACCTGTAAAATATGTAAAAACACATCTATTAAAAAACACATTGTATATTTCAGAGCAAGCATTTCACTTTAGTAACTCTCATGTGATAAAATTGTGCATTGGTTTGATATTGCTGCATGATTTAAGTACAGTTCTGGAAACATAAGGATGAATATGTTCCTTCCCATGAACTGTACTCTAATTATGGTATGGGTTGTTTGATTTTTAAATGCTTCCTACTACATTAAGAAACTCATAGGGCACATGCAGGGAAAAAAAAAAAAGGTGGTATTACTTTTGTTCTTGCTTTTTTGAGGCAATTTTCTTCTTTCTACTTTTTTTTCTTCCTTAATTCTAAGAGAGATTCACTTTACTTAAAGAAAAACATGGATTAACAATTGATGTAATTGGGAGCAGGAATAAAAATCAATCAATACATTATTAGCTGAATGTTATTCAATTATTTTGACTATTATTGTCCCATGGAAATTAAACAATCACAATCTGGATTCATTACTCATTTAGGCAAATAACAATACTCAAAATCAGCAGTCATTATGAATAATTACACTGGCAAAAAGGCAGAAAAGAATACTCTAACAGACTCATTGCTGTCTATAGCAAATGTGAATTTATAATGTTCTGTTTTACTCATGTCAGTCATTATGCAATTACTGATTAGTAGATCTGTTATTAGACACCAGGCCTGATTTTTCACTCCTGCTCTTATAAGCAGTTTTCTTACATTCAATATGAGTGTGACCACAATCTACTTATTTCTGTATATGAAACAGGATTAGGTTCCTAAAAGAGCCAGAATTCCTAGAACAGCTTACAAAATAGTAAGGTTAATTAATTAAGATTAATGAGCTAGTAAAATATTAATGCAAACTACAAATATCTGTATGTAGTATGATGTTCAAATTAGGACTCTAGGGCAAAAAGTGTTTTTGAAAGAAACTTTGCAGACTTTGTGGCAAAAAAACCATCATTTGTACTTTAAGGCTCTACTGAAAATCCAGATTTGGCATATGCCAGATATTTGGGTTTAAAAATTTATAAAACCGCTTGTATAGAAGCAAAGGCTGCCTGAAACAAAGTAATACATATGTGGAGGTTTAAGGTGTCATTTATGGGGCCCAGTTATGTTCTTCCTGAACAGGCTTTTCCATGGAGATTGTGATAGTTAGACATTGAAGCCTGAAAACACTGGCCATACCATTTAGCTTTCTGTAGTCTGAATCCAAAAGTATTAATGCTCCTGCTCTGGCATGGATGCTTTATAATATAAGTGAGCAGAATTAAACACAGTTGCATATGCTGTGCCCTTAAACCTCTGGCTGTGAAAATGTGTCCACTTTTGCTCTGTATAAATGATGAGCTATATACATTTTCTTAGCAAAAGACAGGAAAAATAAGACTCAGATTTTAAACAATTTCAGATGATTTTTGCTAAGAAGAAAGGTGCTTTTGTCTTTGAAAACGTTAAGTGCTGAGGACTGCCTTTGATAGAAACCGCATAATGGGAAGTCCTGGATGCTGGTGTCCTCACCAGCAGTCCTCGGCTGCAGGTGTTTAAAAGCGCTGTTTTAATGTTCCCCTGTGAGTGTTCATGTTTGCAAGCAGCTGAAATGCCCCTCAGCGGCTGCCAGAACAATCTCTTTCTGACAGGACAGCAGCCCGTCCCCAAAACCACCAAGAGCCCATGCACTTCTTGAGGGTAGTCACAGGCTGGCAGGCTGCAGGCAGCAGTCCAGGGCTAATGGGATAGGGGAACCCTGCTGGTCCTGGGGCACTGGCCCTGGGAAAAGGGGGGCCAGGTGGGATCTTTCTGGTCAGTTGCTTGCTCTTGGTCAGCTCCTTGATGATATCCTAGCAGGAAATCTGCTTTGGCGAAATCTGCTTTGGCAAATCTTCTTTCAGATGTTCACAGTCTGCCAGTCCCTGGTGGCAATTTAGATTGCGCATAAAATTAGGCTGAAACGAATTCATCACTGGAATATTCTGTTAGAGCAAAACAAAACAAAATCATTTGTAGGCAAATTAGTTAAGTTACAGGTAGTGCAGAGCTGGGAGGCTTGTGGCTTGGATTAGACTTCTCCCAGCTGGAAATGTTGCCACAACAATGGGAAGCAGATTGTGGGTCATGTTCTGTAAAGCAAAACTTCCATCCTCGTTGGAATAGCTTGACACAGAGCACAGGCAACACGCAGGGCCACAAGGGCAGCCTGTTGTACAGCAGCCTGGGAATTCTGAGCTGTGAGAAGGCACTCCCAAGCTGTGTGAGTGAGGCAACCCACAGGTATCTCTAAGCATTTAGCAGCATGACTGGAGAAAACCCATCTCCTTTGTCTTTCTAGAGGTATCTCCCTACAGCTAAAAGCTGTAAAGACTGTGACATTTGCATGCTAGCCACTAGTGTGAAAGGTCCCGTCACTGTTAAAGCTGTAGCATGGAAATCTGTTGGCAAAGCAGTCTCGGCTGTAAAACTGGCTAAGCAATAAAAAATAAAATCCGTGACTACTTTATTTATTCATGAATCATTGCCTACCGCTAATAACGCTTTTTAACATAAAAGTACACTATAAAGTCATCTGGTACGAAAAGGTAAGTTTCAAACAATTTAATAAGCTACATATTATTGCTATGAAACAAAATACCACAGATGAGGTACTGATGCTTTTTCACAAAAGAATCATCCTGTAGCTCTGTTCAATGACTGCTATTGAAATTCTGGCAAGATCTCAGTTTTTTGCTGCAACCATGGTGAAGAATTAATGTTGGAATCTGCTGGCAGGACAAATCACAGCAATGTGCTTGATGTATTTTTCAAAAGCATTCACTTTAATATAGGAATCTTTCTATCTGACATAGCTTAGTGAGTGAATGGCAATTGAATGCGATCATTCAACTAATTTAGTGTAATTTTAAATTTTTTTCCCCCAACTGAATAATAGACCTGCTGTAAAAGAGAATGTTTCTACCCCAAATTTCTTTTGATAAAGCAATAACAAGAGACAGCAAAATTCTCTGATGAAAACAAAGTCATGGCTCAGAGCCTTTTCTTACAGTTTTTCTAGCAGCTGTGGCCCAAATTATAGGACTTTTCCACACACTTAACTCTGGCTCTAATTTACAGTAAGTAGTTTTACCATGGGCATCTGGAAATACGTGATTTTTCTTTCATCATATTGATTTATATGACTGTAATTATGACTACCATGGTGTCTGGGAAAAATAGTCGTTCTCCTGTTACCTGCTTGGACTTGTTATGTTGTGCAAACTCCTCTAGGGCTTTTTCCAAAAAAAAAGCTCTGTCCTGGGCATGCAGGATGTGGGGCACAGAGGGGCAGGTAAATGTGCCAGGCTGCCTGTGATGATGGCAGCACAGGTCCGCCATGGGAAGCCTGGTGTGATAAAAACTTTGGATGTTTCTTTGTAAAAATGTGAACACTTCCACCAGCATGAAATCAGAGTCAAAGAAGAGGGTGGCTCCTTCGAGTTCTGCCTCTATTCGTAGCATTGAGACCAAAACCCCAAACTCATACTTCCCAAGGCTCTCCAACACTTGAATTCTAGATCCAGATCTGGATACACGTTTTGCATTTTGGGCTCATTTCTGAGTAAGCAGGAGGAGTGGTACCCCACTGCCCCAACATTCACAGCTACAGCCAAAGAGACATTAAAACACAGCAAAGACAACTCCCCAGCACAGTCAAATTCTGAAAGAAGGGGCTCAAGCTGCTGCTTTTGAAGTAGCTGAGGAAGACTTTCAGATGTCCCGGTCTTTTGCACCAACTTGCTAGTCATTTCTTTTCATCATTAAACTCAGCAAGGATCATTAACACAGTGACTGGCTCACCTTCACCTATGTAAAAAAATGTCCTATAAAAATCCCATTGAGTTCTCTGAAGATTCAAAGCAGAAACAATCTCTTCTACTGTGATCTTTATTGTCTTTAAATCAAGAAATACCATTATAAGAAAAGATCGAACTGGGACCGTTTGGGGAAACTGGACCGCAAATTGGGGAATGTAGACAGCCTTCACTTCTTACAGGAAGTAAACCACTCTGCTATGTGAGCAAACCATTAGAGTTTATTTGGTTGAATTGACATATTTGGATGGCTAGCATGAAAGGGCATGATGCCAGCTAATTTTCAGTCGGTCTTCCTGTGAAATTGAGGTTTATAAGGCTTTGCTGTTTCTGTCAGTATGTATTTTGACTCTCTGCCTTCTGGAGTTTGACAGAGATCTGTAACTTTTTTATGATCTGATTGAGAACAACTGGCCACTTGATGTGTAAGATATTGCCCGTATTGAGGGAAAAGCATCAGTGAGAGTCTTCCGCTTTACGAAATGCCACAGAATCTCAGCGTGGGATACTGACCCCTAGGGAGGCAGGGTCACTGCTGAATCCACTGCTCACAGTGCAGCCTTCTTCTTTGGGCAGTATTTAATGCCATGTTAATAAATGCTATCTACAAGTCATTCAGGTTTTAAACCTCAGGAATTGCAAGTTGTTGGAGACTTGTTCAGGGGATGGGCCAGTTGTTTGGGCAATGTCCTCCCTTCATCACAAGGGGGATGAGGAGAAGATGCTGTCACCATGGCTTCTGTGCTCCGAGTTTTCTGAATCAGTTGTTCCATGTCAGCTGTTGAAATATAGCACAGGTTCCTATAGAAACACAGCCATGGGATAATTGCTATTTGTGTGACTGCTTTGATTTCTGCAGAACCATGCCTTGCGAAAACAACTTTTCAAGATGTTACATATTTCAACCAAGTTCATAACAGGATAAACTCTCCACAGTCATTCATTTCCTACAAAGTAATTCTACTGGAAAATTGCCTAAAAAAAAAAAAAAAAAA
>VWZG01011792.1:40538-165818 GCA_013396735.1 Grallaria varia | reverse complement strand
AAAAAAAAAAAAAGGAAAGAAAAAAAAAGAAAGATACTGTGCCAGAGTCCTGACTAAAGTCTTCAGGCAAGGAGTTCCCACCTTCCTAGATACCAAAGGCATAAATACTGCACAACTGCAAATGCTGCTCCACACTGTTTCCACATGTGTGGAAAACGTAAACTAAGTGGAAAGTGGCTGTTTAAAGTGGCTAAGGGTATCCATTAGCTTGCCAAGTATATTTACAGCCCATCTAAAAATTGTTGCTAGGATAACTAAAATGTTTATTGGCAGAATATGAGGAGAGAATTTTATAAAATGTTTGCTTCTGGATAATAAAAAGGAGGAAAGGGTGATAATTGTACTTCTGAATGTCTGTTATGCAAAAGTTTTCTCAGTCCCAAATCCCAGCCCATTTGTAATGATATATAAATGGCATGCATTCCATGTCTGGATAGGAGTCAAGTTAAGGACACATGACATCTGCTCCAGATGAAAGTAATTCACACTCATAATGCAATTCCACATCTATAACAATTTCCTCAACCTTTTTTGCAGTTACCAAGGAATTACTTGGGGCATATGGGGAGGAATGGCAGTGTGACAGTATTCGTTTGTTAAGATAGTTTGGAATTCAAATTCCCCTTGTGAAGGTGAGGGTTATTAACGTAGTAACTACTGTCTTGTGAAGAATTATCCATTTGTCGCACACACAGCTATGTGAGAGATTTTCTTATGCTGAAGTCGATATTCAAAAATGCGACTTTACTTATTTTTCTTGTGCAACAAATTCTACAGGCTTTAAGTGGAAGCAATGCTGCAGTGCTGCTCAGTCCCAGTGTTCTTCATCAGCTTAGTACTTCTCAACAACGTGGAAATGTAGTCAACTGGTGCAGTGCTCTGCAACAGATTATGCCTTACCACCACCTTCAGGACACACTCCCCCCCCACAACATACAACCTTGCTGGTATCAGCACCTGCATATTCTACACCTTTTATGTTACTGCAGTGGTTAAATCTATTCAGTATTTCCTTTGGCACCCACACCAGTTAATCTGAAGACATAAATTCATAAAGGCTCAATGCTCATCTAATAAAAAGTTAGTCTCTGCCCCAGTAGCATTTACTGCATCATCACTTTTCTTACAAGACATGAATTTTTCAACAGCGTGTGAAAAGTTGTGAACAGAGCCTTAATTAAAACCACATTCAGCAGAAAGGTATCTTACATTATGAGTGAAGGAAAGATCTGGGTAATACTAAGCAGCTGTTAAAATACACAATTAAGTCAAGCTAATTGTTATTACTGGCAGCCTCAATGACAGATGAGCAGTGAAATGCTTGACTGAACAGGCCTTTGGTCAAAAAACTGATGTTGCATAGCTATTCTGCTGTAGGCTCCTGACCCCCATTGAATACAGAGATGTAATGCTGACAGCTAGATAAACAATGGCATTTGTATGAGTATCAAAAACATTATCCTTCCTCCTGTTCTTACTGAAAAATACTAGCTGGCTGAATTCAGACTTTGAGAAACCCTAATGAGAGTTCATAGATTTGAGGGACAGGAACCACAAAGGCAGTCTGGTCTCCTGACGCAGATTCACAATCTCTTCCAGTAATTCCCATTCAATAACTCGTGAACAAACTGGAACACAGCCTATTAAACAGACATTTAGTCATGATTTTATAGATACCAGGGATGGAATTTCTTCATATTTTCCCAAAACTTTCTACAAGTTTCAGAATACAGGTGACAAAGGCAGCATAATAATTTCTTGCCTTCCTTTCCCAGCCTCTGGCTACTCCTGCTCACTGTGCTGTTGCTCTCTCATTTGTGCCAGTGCAGTCTCTCACACCTCCAGTCAATGAGAACTTCTTTGTCCCCATGTCCCATGCATGCACACCCGATGGCCAAGGAGATGAAAACTGAATGTTTATGTGTTGGTGCTGGGTTTGCTCTGAACGGTGATCATACACATGGCGATGGACATGTTGGAGGAACCCGAACAAGACGGAATATGCTGCCAGCTCTGTTTGAAATCACTTTCTTCTCAGTGAGGTGGTTCAGATTGTGCCTTCATCCTGTGCAAATACATTATAATTCATTTAATACAGCTTAAAGTGGAAAGATAAGAGTATTGTCTCTGTGTGGGGGACTCATCTAAGGCTGCAGCTCGTTTCTGAGCTGGTGAGCAAACAGGAGCAGTTACAGGAGGGAATACAAGTGAACAATGTAGAACAAGCCTGATGAGATCTACAGATGAATCATTCCCTTTTCTAACCTCTTCCTTTAAAGAAAAAAGAAAGGAATAATACTGGAAATAAAGCACTAGTTTTTCAGCAGTGCATGCAATTAACTATTGAAACAGCTTGCTGTGGATTGTCCTTCATTTGAAGGCTTTCAAACAAGGCAGAAAGTCTTTCTAAAACTGATTCAAATAGAATCAGCCTTGATGGCAGGATTCCTGTGTTGTGCAAGGGCTTGGACGAGATTTCTGTTACTGCCCTCCTGGCCTTAGACTCCCAGTTAGTTTTACTTTAGTTGCTCTCCCTCTGCATGGTGGGAAAAGGGAATATTGTTTTAGTTAGACAGCAAAGCAATAATTGAATTCCTAATGAATGTGAGTGTATATATATATATATATATATATATAGTTTTATTTGTAAACTCATACATAAAACTTCTGTATTTTCATCATGTCTTTGTCTTTCCTTTACTTATGGTGATTAAATTTTTAAGTTCCCAGCTCCTGTGACTAAAGCCAGCACAGAAGGCAGCTCTTTCTCCTAAATCTACTAGGATTAAATATCAGACACAAATAAGCACAAAAATCAAGCATCACATAAAGGTGCACAGCAAAGCCAAAGATTTTGATACATGTGTGTGGCTCAGATAATGGAACTTTGCCGCCTATCATTATCTTCCCAATATGATCTTAAAAGTATTGCTTTTTAAAGAATCATTCAGTGTTTAAACTTAGGCATGTGATGCCATTTCGGACACCTAAGGTTACCTAACAGCTGCATTGAGTGGTATGCATAACTCAGGGTCACAGAGGAGTCTTGTTCCCTCACAGAATGATAGCAGGGTGACCAGCAGGAGAGCCAGGAGGCTCTTAAGTCTTACTGATACCAGTGTTTCACCATGGAGTTATTCGGACAGCAATTCACTCCCCTGCTGTCTAAATAGATACAGCATATTCCCTTTTTTTTTTTTTTTTTTTTTTTAAAGATTCAAAAGCATAGTAATTTAAGAAAGAAAATATGTATAAGATTAAGACTTCAGATGGCCTGCACTGGTCTTTCTTCCTTAATTTAAGATGTGGTTACATTATGTTATCTGATAACTTATCCCATAACACTTAATTACTTGAATAATATATGTGATAGGCAACTGATTTCAAGAGAATTATGCTGAAGTCAGGACTGTCAGTGAACCTTCCTGATGATAATCTAAGCTACCGTTCTGGCCTCTTTTCAGTGTAATTTATGGCTGGCTAACTTGACTACCAGATAGAAAATACACAAACCCAGCTTTTAAAAGGTCTATTCCAAACAACAGATTTTCTTGGAGGTAACAGTGTTTGTGTTCAACTTTTTGTCAAAATACCAAGCCAGTCCTGTGGGAGGCTGGAAAATATTTTCCTCCCCTATGAGGTCTTGGTTCTGCTTAATGTGACCTGTACAGCAAACACTTTGAGAGGATGGTGTATACTTTGAGCTTACATTTTCAGCCTTACTGCAATTACAATGATTAGAAAGATCTGACACTGATCTCTGTTTTCTTTCTGAATATTAATCCTGTTCATTGTCATTTGTAAGCATTGACCAGCACTCTAAATAGGTTCATTAAATGCAATTTTATTTATAGTTAATCCCAAAGAAAAGGTATAAGCTTAAATCAATTGCCTGCATCTACTTTCCAAAATCCAAATTCAGATCCCTTCTCAAATGGTCCCTATTTTGACATAATAGAGTGAAATCCACAATGTGTGTGTACTAGCCTTCAGGCTTATCTGGAATCTACTTCTGAATAATATTAGGCTTTCAGCCTCTGTATTTAAGAAAAAATTAATGTCTCTAAAGTTCATGATCTAACAACAGAATTCAGGTAGTAAATCAGGGCAGCTGTCACTATCATTTGGTCAGAAATTAATACTGAAATTCCAAAAACTGAGATATAAAACCTGGAAATTAGATAAAAGAAAATGGAATAACAATAGAAGACAGTTTAATAAGTGGCACATGTGTTTGTTTGTGTTTTTTTTTTTTTTTTTTTTTTTTTTTTTTTTTTTTTTTTTTTTTTTTTTTTTTTTTTTTTAATGAATAAATTGTTAATGAAAATCTTCTATTTCACAAACTTTAAAAGTTATGGTAATCTTTTACTGGTTTTCCATAGAGCTGGCTGGAGGTCAGGTTGGGGGTGGGGATTTTTTTGTTTGTTTTTTACTGTCTACTGACATGTTGCAACTCATAGGAAGACCTGTAATATGCTGTGAGGTGGTACTGGCACTGTGTTTTCTCCTTGATTAGGAAAATGTATTCATGCACACTTTAAAATTTCCTTAGTCCAGGCAATATTGTCCAAGAAAATGCAATGAATGCTTTGGTCTTTTTTTCACTGAGGGCAAAACCCATAAGTCAATGCTTACAAACTGTCTCTTGGTGTTCTTGGTATAATTTTCATATCTGTGATATTTCAAATTTCCTTTCCTGAACTGCATCTCTGTTTAGTGCTCTTCTAGAACAAAAATGAAACTTCTGCTATTGAATATCACTCCTTTCCAGAAACATCAGCCACTTTCAGTGCCACTCTCAAGCTAATAATCTATTTTAAAGGAAACGTTTAAGTAAGTGCTTATGTTTCCATTTTCTCCTTTTGGGCTGTGTCCAGAAGTCGTACTAATTCTGGCTACACAGAGCACTCTGTCTGTAGCATGAAAGTAAGATTATCTGACCATGTCCATCCGAAGAGAAACTGGTTATATACAACACACCATATGTCTTCTGTGGGCACTGAAACACCAAGAAGACTTATACCCAAAGAAAAGGAGAAAAACCATTATTTATGACTGGATAAGCAGTATGAAGAAATCTGGTAGTAAGCATATAACCACCCAGAAGATCTCAGTACAAGAAATAAGAAAAATTTGCCTTTAAATACGTGAATGGGATTTGTTAACTTTAGCTATCTACGAGGTAAGTGACTAATGTAAATTTTCATCAGAATTCCTTGATAAGCAATGGAGAAAGATAGACTCTTTCACAGTACATATAATCCAATTTCAATACAAATTTTTACAGTAGGTGGAATGAATAACACTCTAAAGATTTGTATCTCCATATAGGCTCTATCCAGGGAGACTAGATAATTTTTTTAGACTAGGCACCAAAATTGCAGATAACTGAAAGCAGGGGAGTTGGATCATGCCCTCAATGCCTGGCTGAACAAAGATTGTTTCTCGAGTTACTCAGGAAATGAGTGCCACACTGCTTAAAAGGGCTCACGGTCCTTCGTGCGCTTCACAACCCGCTGTGTTTAGTCCAGGAGCTGCTGGGGAACCTGCAAACAGACTCGGCAGAAACCAACAAAACAGTTTTGCTAGAAAGAGAGCAAAGCACCTGAGCACTGGGACTGGTGCGTACCGAGCTCACAAGCCCAGATGGACCTGAACTAACCCAAGTATCGCTAAGATGTGCTCTCAACTCTGCATCATTGGGGGAAGAGGACTTGTCATCAGTAATAGCAATGGACATCCAACACAACAGTGCTGAGCCAGCAAGTACTCCAGGGCCCTACAGAGGTGTCTCAGAACCACTGTTTCCAAATTTCGGAGGGCTCTGATAATGGAAACACAGGGCTGCCTCAGCACAGCGACATTTTCTTTAGGGTGAGGTCTATTAGGGGGATTGTGACTCAACCTACCCCCAAAATAAGTTTGGCTGTGGCCCTGAGCAGCACTGCTGGATCAGTAGGACCACCCCAGCCTCTCTGCTTTTCAGTAGGAACACCTCAGCCTCTGCTTTCAGGCCATGGGTAATCCACACTGCCGATAAAATCCACAGTGCAGACAAACAATCCACTGAGAACTAATTGCAGCTTCTGCTTCTCAAATCTTCACTGAAATTCTTACGTGCCAAATTCTGAGGACCAAAACCTGTGTGTTACATGACTGTACTCGTGACCTCCTCTGCACCCCTTCTTCTCTCTCCTCTCTGAAGGTATTTAGAGAGAATCCCTAAGGCTGTAATCTTTTTCTCTTGAAAGGGATCACTCTTGCAACCCTGCCTACCACAGAAGTTTTTCTTATTAAAACATGCCGAGCCCACCGAGGGGCTCATTTAACAGCTCAGACGTGTTTATTGATTTGTTTTTGTAGGCCTGAGACTCTCATAGTGCTTGCAGTGTGCCAGGATGCAGCGGTAATGATGCCTGCATGGTCCATCTCTCTCTAGAGGTACTGCCTGAAGAGCTCTGCCTCACCAGAAGAAAACTTTTTCACCAGTGATACTCATTCCCATGTCACTGGGGAAATTATCCATATTTATTTTTGTTGACATTTCCCTTGACTAGAGCCTGACAAAGATGAACCTTTTCATTGAATGCATTCATGTGGCACCTACTGTTATAGGGACATTGTTTTCAAATGCCAGACTTCGGCTGGTTGGGCCAAAATTTGCCTTGGCCCTCAGGCTCAAGAGTTTCCAAAAACTTTTTTCCCTGACTCATTTTCAAGAATGAGAATGGGGGGAAATTTTTCTTGCCCATGTGGGAAAAAAAATAAAATTCTGCCAAGCTTTTATTTAGGATCCTCTTGTTCTGCTACACTTTATCAGGAGGGCTGGAAACCAGGCCTACAGGGGGAATGCCTCCCCATTCAGGATCACAGCATGGCATTAAGTTACTTAATGGGTTCCCAGGAGCAGGACGGGCCAGGCACTAATGAGAGCAGTTTCCCAGCATAGCTGGAGGGCAAGCTTCAGACGGACACACGCACAGGTCCTATGTGAAAGCAGCAAAATAGGAACATATCCAGCAAACATTTTGACAAGTTACTTTTGAATCTTTCCTTACCACTAGTAGCACTCTTAATAATCAATATAGAGGTAGTGAAGACCTTAGATAATGGGATAATTCAAGTCTTATTTTTTCCAAATTTAGTTTTAACTTAGTGTAGGAAATGATACATGGAATCAAAGTTAAAGGTCTGTTACCAGGACAGAAATGTCAGTAACTCAGTGTGAATACTAAAGCTGCCATTGCAAGCTTAATCCTGTCTCTTCGGTGTGTTTACATTATGATAGCCTTTAATTACAGATTTGCAGATTTTCTTGTGGTGAGGTAGCCATCTCTCTGTGACACTGCTGGAAATTTGCTGGTCTGACATCAGAAATGAAATTTGGAGTTTTTCTCACAGAGCCTCTCCCTTGGGGCAGGACAAAAGGAGGGACTTCAAAAAGGCTGCACTTGCTGCCTTCTGTCACTGCCATGTCTCGACCAGTCCTCGCTCAGCAGCTGAGTTATGTGCTTATTAGAGCAGTGGTGTGGACCTTGGCTTAGAGAAAGCTAGGGAACTGCATTTTGTGTGTGAAAGAATATTCTGAATAAGGTAGTGGATATCTGGGGAGATGGGAGGAGGATTTTCAGCTTGTCAAGAGGTAACACACATGGCCATTTGCTACAGGGTCAGTTTATGCTGACTTAAGCCTTGTGAAGGACAGACATATTTAGTGAAAACAAAAAAGGGGAAACTTTAAGTTTCATCTGAAGGAAAGCTTAGGATAGCATTACATATTAAAGGACATAATAAACTGATTCTGAGCTAAATTCTGGTTAAATTGACTGAGTTTTAGTAGAGTCTGTACATATATACAACTGTTTAAAAAAAACCCACCTATTTCTGTTCCACTTCTACCAACAGGGGCTTTCCACCCTTTTAGCATTCACGAGTATCTTTGAGTGAACACTTATTCATATAAATGCAGGTCTTTGATTTTTAACATGACTATTATGACATACATATCTCCAGAAGAATTAGTGAGGGAGTGATGACCAGCATGCTTAAGTATGTTGATTTTCTACCCAGCTAATTCATCTAATCTTCATAGTATTTGTAAATGCCTTACCCAGTTTCGAAGGGAGAAAAAGCCTAAACCAAGACTGCTGGTGCTTGTCTCAGACTATGTAAGGATGCAAAACTAGGAAGCAGCCAGAAAAGCAGCGATGCTCCCTTTTCACTAGAACATGTGGTTACTGATTATTAGTCAGGTGTCTGGAGCCAGAGGAGTTTAAGAATTCATTCAGCTTTGGAATATCACCTAGCAACAGTGTCTGGGAAACCACCACTTTGAGGGATTTTTCACTTTGTTTTGTTTTCAAATACAAGGCAAGAGTGTGCAAAGCCTCACATGAGATCAAAATCCAAGGAAATCAACATCCAACATCCATCTATCACTGTAACAGGAGCCATAAACATAGGCTGCCTTAGACTTCTCAAATTATGTGAAGAAATTATATTCCCCAAACATTTGTGTAGGCAAGGTCAGTTTCACTTGAAAGTTCAGTGGAAATTAGTGCTGCATGCAACATGAAATCAGACTTGAATTAAAATATGTATGGACAGAAAAAAATGCAGCCAGCCATATTCCAGACCCATACTGTTACATTATACTACTATAGGAGCAGAGGGTCATTGTAAAATAGCAAAATGTAATTATTTGAACCGGAGTTTGACCAGAACACCTGTTAAGATCTGATTTATTGAGAGATGCCTGTACCTGAATTAATACTCTTATCTTTCCACTTTAAGCTGAATTAAGTCTGTGTTTGCCCATAAAGGTGGCGGGTGGATGACCCCTCTCCCTTCTGCCTAGTTGCAGAAAGGGATTTAATGAGTCCATGGAATCCGGCCAGGGTCAACCCACTACACTTGCATTTGTGAAAAAATGTAGGCCACATACTGTGAATGTCTCACCAGTATCCTGTGGGGACAAAATATGTAGCTGTGTTTTGACTTGCATACCTGTAGGAGTTTCTGCATACTTCCCTTTTTCTCTTTCACACACACAGGCAATATTTATTCTTCAAATAACCTGATATATTAGAGGGGTGTTAAAACTACTGTGATCCAAAGAAGCACTAACAAATTTGTCTATATGGACTGGCATATTATCATAATGAATTATTCAATTAAATGTGGTAATGACAGACATTGACAAATGAAATACTTAGGCAAATATTGAGGTGCTTTGAAATGTAGAAATATTTGGAGTCAGCTGAGGGAGAATAAACAATTCTTAAGTATAGACTTCTGAGAAAGAAAGTGTCTGGATCTCCTTGCTCACTAAAGTCCCCAGTGCAAACCCATTCTCTAATAAACACCAAACACAGCCAGACATAAAGTGCAAATACTGGTCATAGTCTCCAGCTCACAAACTCACTAATTGTCAGTCAGCAAAATGTGAGAAAACACATGGAAATTTAGAGCATCAATCTTCAAAATAATGGACAGTTGTAACAAAATAAAGAGCCAGTCTTTCCATTTACCCTTTGATTAAGATGGCTTGGCACTTTTATGCCTTTACAGGCAGGGCAGGGAGTCTACTCTTGGTGCGGAATGAAGACAGAGGTGCCATCCTCCTTTTGTGAACTGGGCAATCAACCATTAGTGATGTCCACACTAACACAGCGGCATCCAGACCCTCTGCCAAATCATCACCTACCAGAATGTTTGCATGTCACATGTCCTCCCCTTCCCAAAATTAAACTTCATATGACAAGTAAACTTTATACACAGGAAACCACAGAAGTAATTCTTCAAATGTGGGATTCATCTTGTCCATCTTGTCTTGTTTGTGGTGTAGACAGTAGTACTTGAGCTCATGGCCCTCAGTTCCCAGCACTATCAATAGTGAGAAATACACACTTTTATAATGTCTGCTCTTTACTAGACAACTACTTTCAACTAAAATTAATTGTGTCTAAAAGTGCCTATTTTCCTATTTTAATTATAAGAGAAGATCAAGTAACTAACTCAGGTGTATATACATAAAAATAAAACACTGGCTTGTAGTCACATGTTGGGGTTATTTCGGGTGTATTTAAATCAGTATGAGAATTTTTAGAGGTACTTGTGGGCCAAGTTATGTGAGGTACCTGGGCACCTGTTTGTCTCTTTAGCCTCTTTCAACATGAATGTATGTGTATATATCTGAGACTTTGGTCTGATCCTGAGAGTTGAGCTCTGACCTCACTGAATATCTAAATCTCCTGAGGTCAATGAATGGGGTGGGTACAGAGGGAATGCTGGGTTATGACTAAAATGCTTATTTTTTTTCTCACCTTTTGTGACTCCTGTGTAGCTAGGGATCATGTGGCAAAAACGGATTTTCTAATCACATACCATTTTCCACAATGGCCCTTGGCCTCTGCTTTCCTGGTCCAAAAATCACAAAGACATGTTTATATTAGCATCTCCAGAATGTAAACTGATTCAAAAATATGAAGATAAAGGGGGGTTATCACCAGATAAATAACTGAATAATAAATATCCAATAACATTAGAGGGCTTTTTTCAGGATACTAAGAGAAGTTCAGTCTCTCTGGGTTGGACTGCAAAACAGCAATTCTGTTAAACTGAGAGTGAAATAAATCATCCTGGTGGTATTTACCTACTTGTAACATTTCTCTCAGCTGCATCCCTCTCTTTCAGTACCTTACTTTGTCAGCTTCTCATACCACAGAAATATTGATTTTCAGGATCTCCTGGAGGAGAAGAGCCTGGCAGAAAAAAGTGCAAACATGGGGTAGTGCCCCTGGTCTTGTTTATACCATGCCTTCACTGACAAAAGTGGAGGGTCTTGTACTTCTGGAAGTTAAAGCTAGTGTTAATTGTCTCCTGTAAAGCCACAGTGGAGACAAGACCAAACGTCTTGAGGCTGAATCTCTCCTTTGCCATCAGAAACTGTTTAGGAAAGGCTCTGATGGCTGGTGCAGACAGTCCTATTTGCTGGAAGGGCTGTCTTGTGTCCCTGTAGCAGCTTTGCTAAGGGAATAAGTGTGTCCTGTCATTCAACATCCAGCTTTTTTTTTTTCCCCCCCCCCTCTGGTTCTTACTCCAGAGCTTTCCATCTGAGAAAAGCCCCAGGGAAAGACCGTTATTTTACTGAGAGGTAATTTGGAAAAGACAACCGCAAGCAGAGAAGTTACATGCAGTAATGTAATTATTGTGTGTTAGTTGTCTCGTTATCCAAACAAATTAAGCAACAGAAACTCGCATGTTTTTGTTTCAGAGAAAGTCAGGATAATTAGTTCTTTGAGCTTTTCAGACCCACTTCTCTTGTGTGTAGGGCTGTGTGCCATGGGTACTACCAAAATACAGTAGTATTTTGACTCATATGGAGATGATTTTTTTACTGACTTCAGAGATATGAGAAGTAAGGGTATAATCTCTGGGTGCAGATACAGGGGAGATAAAGGGTACAGAGGAAACAAAATATGTCCTCCTCCTTAAGTGATGCCAGCACAGCTGTTGTCCTGGCAGATCCTGATGGAGAGGAGAGAGGAGGAAGATTTCTATTATTCTTCCCTCTTGTTAGATGGGGACATGGATAACACCTCATTTGAATATTTCCTCTGGAGGTTTGCATGCTGCACACTGTATTTTATTGGATATGACCTTAAAGGCATGTATCTGATGAATGATGCATTCAACCATTGCTGCTTCGACCTGATTATTTTTCAGGGACACGGGATTAAAAGTGGTAAAATGCTGTGTTTCAGTAGTATCAGGATTCTCAAAGCACCAAAAAGACCTTAATTAAGCTTCCCAACACACTTGCATGTACTTAATCAAAATGCAGTACAAAGAGATTAGAGGTCCTGTTTTCAAACTCCTTCCCAAAATATCTTTAGCTTCAGTTACAGTAACTGTATGTATCTACATTTTAAAGTTGGAGACTTTTACCCCGTCATGCAATGAGGCTACAGCTGCCCCAGAAAACTTGTCAACAATACAGCTTCTGGACCACAACCACAAAAAATGCTTCTTCCCTCTTACAAAAGTTATTTCAAATCAAAGAAAAGTTTATTGGTAACTGAAAATCCACCTTGAACATAATCTATTTTGAACTTACTTTTAGGAAGGTTTATTTAAAGGTTCAGAGGAACGTGCCAGTTCTTGTTTTAGGAGCTCATTCCTTCCCTCTTTTTGGCTAAACAGGATTTTTGCCTTGAGGAATAGAGTCCTCCGGCAGGGGGTTTTAGGGCTAGTGAATCCCCACCAAAGGTATGTGCTCATCTGGCTGGTGAAATTCTTTTGGCAGGAGAATTCACTTGACCTGCTCTGTAAAGTGCACAAGACCACATCTCAGGAGCGCAGGCACTCCTGACCTCATGTGTGCTTGTAGATGGGAGAAAGAGATAAAACACAACACATGCAACTTGGCCTGAAAGTTCTCACTGATTTTACATTCTTCTAAATCAAACTGGCAAATGTGAAAAGAACATGATAAACCCATTTCTCGTAGCATTTTTTTCCATGGTTACAGTGATTTAATAGTGTGTGAGCTCAGTTAAACAGGTTGCATAATACTTGGCTCCCCCATTTTGAAGCCTGTAGATGTTATACTAGTTTTTATGTAATTTATTTCTGGTCTTTCACTAGCACTAGGTAAAGAAGTGGCTCAGCTTTCCATATTGAAAGTAATTGTTTTCCATGTAAGTGTCTGCTTTCTGTTTGATTCCCTTCTACCTCATGGAATTACAAATTTGTAGGATTAAAGAATTTTCTGACTGTAATGAATATGTCTGATTGCTAGAAGAATTGCTACAGAAACTAAGGCTAAAAACCAATAAATCTATTTCCAGCAGTACCAATGCATTGGAAAAATAATGGAAATTAAGATGCAGCCTAGGAAAGTTACTTCAAAATTCATTTATCTTATTTTTATATTGCTGAAGACTAATGCTACCATATGTCCAGATTTTCTGAAATGCCATTCTCTCTGCCTAGAAACAGGGGTTTTTTTGTATTTGCCTGAAATTTCTAGAGTTACCAGGTACCTTTCAATTCAGGTATTACTAAGCAGTTTGTATGGAAATCACTGACTCATTCAGGAATGATACCTGACACTATGGGTAGTATTATCTACTACGTGAACATGGATTTGAGATACAGATATATATATTTGTGTGTATGTGAGTATATATACATATATACACAGTCACACACAAACATATATATACCACGAGTCTTTGCTGCTATCCCAGAAATGCTGCCCAGCCAGAGAGCTGTCCTAGTGAACAGAGACTGCATTAGTAATGCTGAGGGAAGTCACTGGGAATGGCTTTTCATTGCATGGCCTGGCTTTTAAAGGGATAAACTTCTGCTCTTGGCTTTGCTGCTGATTTACCCTGATCTCCCACAACCCAGCAATGCTGGCACCTGTGCATGGATCCACAGCAGCAGCAGCACCAGCGTCACACAGCACATCCAGCCCCATCTGACCCAGGACCTACTGCATGTGGTGGTGTATCTCGAATGTTTGACTCTTGCTGCTGTGCTCAGCGGTGCCCAAGGGCTGCAAAGCATCCACCTGTAAAGTCTAGACAAAGGTAGAATATCCTAAAAATCTGCTCTGACAGGATTTTCATTTAGATAAGGGAGACCAGTCCAGGAGAATTTAGGCTTGCAGTCACGTTAGGAAAATTGTGCTTTTACTAGTACAGTTTGTTTCATTGGAAGGGTAAAGTGATTTTACTATACCAGTACAAAGCAATCCTGCTTGTCCAGTGGACTAAGTGTACCTCATTCCAATAATTTACAGGAACTGCCATACCAGTAAAGCATTCCCAGTGTAGGTCCAGCCTGTGTTTTCAGTCGCTCAACTCCAAAATGGTAGAAAGCATCTCAGAGAAAGTCCAATTGCATAAAGGATTACATATCAATATTATATAATCTCTTTCAATGGCTTATGGTTTTATGAAAGCATGATGAAATACTTCTGGCTTGCAAATAAAAAGTGACTGCTTTGGGTGTTTGAAAATTATGCTTCACTAATTTGTGAAGAACCAAACGTAATTCATGTAATATGAGACATATATTTCTCAGCTCAAAAATTGTAAAGGGCATTCCTAATTGCCATCATGGTTTTCTTCTGTCATACTGGACCAGCTTTTCATGTATTTCAAAGTTTCCTGTTATTGTGACTACATATGGCATGTACTGGTTCTTTATGAAAATGGAATTCAGTAACACAACATCCATCTCTTTAAATAAAGGAGTCAGATTAAAATTAAAAATGTAACTGATTTGTTAAATGCCTACAAACCAAATTAGTCTTTTTTCATGAGCACAGGCTGCCATATGATATTTGTTTTGTAGGATGATTCATATATTTGAACTTTATTAAATACCAAGCCATGAAAGTCGTGTCCAGTTTAGAATTTCCTGCATATGGCAAATGTTGTTGAAAGCGTTTCCAACCTTCCATGACTTTTAAAAATTGCAATAACTTTAAAGATCCCAAGTGAAGAGCAAAGTGTAAGAATGGGAAAGATCTCTGGCTATGGTTGGCAATTTTCCTATCTTTGACAAGGCCAAATATAGTCAAGATATAGCAACATTTTTACGTAGAGTAACTCAGATTGTGCTTAAGGATGTCAAATTATGGCCAGCGCATACTGGAAGATCTGAAGTGTCACTCTTTGCATGCTTCCAGAGACACTTGTGAACTCTTGCACTCCCTCTGCCATGCCCCAGAGCAGCAAGAGCAGCAGTGCCAGACCTGCAGTGACCACGGGATAATTGCCTGTGGGCCACCAAGCAAGCAACCCCTCAGCCTCGTCCTTCTTGTACTTATTTGAGACAGCAAGCAGGAGAGGAGCACACCCCGCTCCCTGTCCCCATCACCGCTGCCGTCCCTGGGTGCCTGCCTGCCACACGGTCCACAATGCTCCTCTCGGAGATGCATCGCCGCCTTGCTGACATGAGGGACACGCATCTGACCATGCAACTAGGCCTTTTCTGGCTGTGGTTGGTACCAGTAGGACATAGCAATCAACCCGACTCGTAAACATGGTCTCTGTGGGCTCGAGGGAGTTAAATGAACAACTGAAGGACTGGGTCAGCCTTCATTAGCCCTGGGCATTGGATTATGGTATTTTTTAAGGCCTTGCTCTTGTCTGTATTGGTAGTGACTTTCAGTTTAAAAAGAGGTCTGTTGTCAGACACCCTAATCCATGTAATAAGAACAAACTCACCTGATTAAACCCAACTACATAAACAGATTAGGCAGCTGTCATGCACCAACAGGCATTGTATAATATGAGATGACACGATATGATAAACAGCATACATATTGTTTGGAAATTTCTGTCTCTTCAGGTTGAGATTAAGTACTTATGGAACACACAAAGGCTGACTTTTATTTGACCATTGTCTCTGTTTCTCCAGGACAAACACTCATTCAGTAATTCATCGCACATGTTCCATTCGTTCAAACATCAAGCACACCTTGTACACTGTGGGTCAAATTCTCTTCTCAAATGCTTTCTTTTCAAACTATTGGAAATCAATGGATGTGGAAGTGATTCACAAGCAATGAAAACAGAGACATGCCTTTCTTTTTTTGTACTGAGAAAAGGCTTTGGGGATTATAGACATGAATTTCAGCAGAAATTGGTCTATGATACAATGACTTTTCAAGAGGATTTAAGAAAAATGGATCTACATCCTTTTGCCATATGCTTTCTGCTATGAACATCTGGTTCCAGTGAGATCTCACTGTGGGATATTTTGTAGCGCAAAAATGTGTTAAGTGACTTTTGCTCAGAGAAAGGTTTGGTCACAGGCCCTTTATCCTCAATGTTATATGTGTGTAAGACTCCAGTTTGCACAATGCCTGTCTGGGGGCAATTAAATATCTGCAATCAACCGGGATGCATTGATCTTAGCAGCAATAACACTCTGCAGACAGACATGTTTGTTGTGAGATCTGAGTGAGATGTAGCAACACAGAAGAGAACTCATGTCACAAAAAAAAGCACAATAAATCATGTGCTAATGGTATCTTTTTATTTTTTTGCTGACTACTTAGCCAGTCACTCTTTCCTCTGAAACTGTATCCTGTGGCAATTAAAGCAAGGCAAAAATAAAATTTTTCCTTATCCAGTCACTGAAATTTAAGCCAGTTCATTGACAAAAAATTTATTCATGACCTCTGGTAATTTCTAATTTAATGGACTGAAATTTGAGGGTTTATGTGCCTTCATTCAAGAATAATATATATTCTGGATGTATATATATAATGAATAGACTTTATTGTAGCTCCATTTTTTAGGTCTTGATTCTCCTAGGTAGCTAAAGATTCTCACTCTCATAAATGAGATGTCCACTGCTTTTTGGAGTCTCAAAGCCTTCTGAGGAAAACCAAGTTGAACACTCAGAATCTGAGATCCTCACAGTATGGACCCTGTTTTATGAGCTTTTGCCTCAGAGCATCTGACAACTAATTTCTTGCATTGGTTTTTTATATTAATGTCTCAGGCTTTCCAGTCCCCCTAAACAGCTTTCACCCAAGTTATAGAGAAGGTGACCTGTGGCTGGGCCTTACAGTTCATTGCCACATTAAAATACTTTTATTCAAAACCTATATAATGTGTAAATCGATTAGTATTTAAATCAGGTTGCCATTTTTTCTATCTGAAAAAGCTGAATGGGTGCTGTACACAGCACCTGATGTAATGAATATAAACAGTAGACAGGAAGAGTGAGGAAAAACCAGAATTAGTTGTAGAAGTCTCCTGGAAAGGCGTATGCTTTTCTTGGGGTAAAGAACTATAAAACAGCCTGAGCAGGAAGGTTTGCAATGTGGAGGGCTAAAACTCTACAAGTAGCAGAAATGTTTGTCCAAGCTGGGCATTATCAGGCTCAGGCAGAAAAGAAGCAGAGTGGCCAAAAAGGGGAATTTTCTTTGTTTCAAAGCCAGAGAAGACTGAGATGTGGGAGTACAACAGGGAGACTGGATAAACAGAGCCACAGCCAGACAGAATTTGGACCACTCATGCTGGGAAGTCCTGGGAAAGTTTTCAGGTTGTCGGGTATGCAGGAGATACAAGGGTGGAATGAGATAAATTGAGAGAAAGCTTCAGGAGGGGATGCAGCTAGTGTAGTGGGGGCTGTGGCACAGAAAGTTTGGTTTTCAAAGGAGTCATAGTACTTAACCCTGTATGTTTTTGATCAGACACATAAGACCTTCACATCTCAAAACCATGTTGAACAATTCAATATCCATCCCTCCATACCACCAGAGGAGTTCAGGGTGAAAAGAGAGCCTCTGGCAGCACATCTTTGTGAAAGTCCGAGAAGTCCAAAGGTTTCCTCCATGATGCTGCTTAACTGGATTTCTGTAACTTTCCTCACACACTGCCAAGACCAACACTCCTTCAAAATATTTGGCACAGTAGAGAAGATGGCCTATGAGGTGAAGAAGTTAGATTCTTTCAAATGGAACTTAACTGTGAAACCCTATAATGCTAGATTAACTTTAGGCACAAAATTTTGAAGTCTGACTTCTTCCCAATCAAAACACAAAAAATTAGGAAAATCTGTGCAAACTGCAAGACCACCAGCTCACTGTGGTTTTGTAAAATAGGTAGAATGACCTACTGAAATAACCTTGGAGGACTGAACAGATTTTCTCCCTTTCTGTTACGAACTGGATTAGCTGCAAGTACAACATGGCATTAGGGGAGATATTCAGGTGCCTAAACATAGGTGATCACTGTAATTTCAGTTGATTTCTGATAAGCTGACAGATATATAGGAAACCCATGGCTTCCTGCAATGAAGGAGGAGACAGTGAGGCATCTAAACTGTGCTGGACATACATGTTTAGGCACCAAAATCGCCCCGTAGGCGTCTTCCAGTGGAACTAATGGGGCAGTTTGCCCTGCATGCTTTTAGAAATCCGTCTGTGAATAGCTTCAATGTATCCCGAAAGTTGATTAACAGTCCTGAGGTGAACCAGCGCCAGGCCTCAGCAGCATAGCTGTGTGAATAGATTCCCAACCCCAGGCTCACTCCTGCTGGCATGTGCATTTTCTTGCTAGCACGCACATTTTGTACCCCAAGTGGCTGTCGGAGTGAGCGTGTGCTAAGCCAAACCCTACTGTTCCTCACTGGGACTGGGAGCTGAACCAAACCCTCCTCCTTGTGAGGGAGATCTGACCCACTGTCACCCCACATTTGTCCTTGACATGCTTGTTCCAGCTTCTCTCCTTAGAGGTTTCAGCTGTCTCACATCTGTTTGCTTGTTTAACCACTCTACCAAACGCATAAAATGCTCCAGCTTTACACATCTATGCATAAAGAGCCGTAACACATTTTGTTTAATGCCAGGAGTGGTCCAGCTAATTTCCATAACTGCCTTGAAACAGATTAGGAACGCCAGGACAGGCAGCTCCAGTGTGCTCCACAGCGCTGGTGGTGATGTGAGACGTCCTCTCCTCTCCCACCCGCGTGGACAGGATGTGTGGCTGAGCCCAGGGCAAGCTCCAGCCCCGCTGGCTGCCAGCTGCCTTTCCTGTGCTGGGAGCCAGCAGCTCTTGGGTGCTTCTGGTGCTAAGGCTCAGTACGGCATGAAAGCAATCTTGTCGGTCAGGGAGGGAAACGTTATTACTCAGATCAAAGTCAGGATTTTTTTCCTGTTCTGAGTCACAGCTAGAATTACTGGGCTATATCTTCTCTGTCATATCAAAGTTTTGAGTGACTTTAACTCAAAATAAAATACTTAAACTAGTGCAATTAATGCTTTTAACACATTTGAGCATTTAGAATTATTATCCTTGACTGTGGCATAAGAGTAAAAAAAAAAACAAAACACAAAAAAAAACTGAGTAAGAGAGACTGAGATTATAACTTTATTCCAAGCATTAAACCATGTATAAATTATAAGGATTCTGGACAAGGGGATTATAATGTGATCTCAAATTATTAAAAGGCTTTAATGCACTAAGAGAGTTCGCAGCCTTTGGCACTGCTAAGATAGAATATTTCAGTAATACCTAAACAACTTTTCTGCAGATTCTCCTTTTTTATTTTCTTTGATCATGTTTCTGTCTTCATAGCAGTAAAGGGAAAAGTTACAAGCACAGCATCAGAATGCCTGGGCAAGCCAGGCACTAAAACAAAGAACCCTGGCTTCGAATCATGTCATGTAATTGTCTTTCAGTTGCCTCCCAGCTATCAAAATACTCAGCTATTGAAAGCTAAGACATGTTGTCCTGCTGCTTAAGAATAGGGTAAAGTATTGATATGGCTTTCTACAGCATTTGCCACTGGGAAAGATCAAGAACCTCGGCAGCCAAATAAACCAAAATAATCTCGAACCCTAAATGGCCGAAATAGATGATAATTAAGAAAACCCATCACACTCAAACACCAAGGTATTATGTGTGCAGACAAGCAAAGAGGAAACAGAAAGCAGGAGACTTTATCCTCTATTTCCCCTGGAAATGGGGACTATTCCCAGATATGGAGGACTGGCCACTCCCTGGGAAGTGGGGATGAGCCAGCAATTGAAGCCACAATCAGGCTGAGTCTTAGAGAGGCCAGCATAGCTCTGCTGGCAGGATAGATGCTGTCCCAGCAAAAGGAAAGTGGTTAAAAACCCCAAAGCAAGAACAGCAGTAACTGGCCAGCCTGAGTCAACCCCTCAATCTGAGAGCAGGGCAAGAAAGTCAGGTTGAAATTTTCATCCTAGGCAGCTGATGGGAGAACTAGGGCAAAAGGACCCCACAGCGCACAAAAATGACCTCTGCATTTGTTCAGGTTATAAAAAGAGTGCAGTAACAGATTCTGAGACCCAGGGAAATTCACAGCCAGGGCAAGATGTATAGAGGAACAAACTTATGTGAGGGCAAGAGGACGTCTGCAACCAGAAAGCCCCAGTGAAGATATCATATTGTTCACTGCAGAAGGACCTCAGCACATGGAGCAAGGGACAGTTTTTGAAAACTGGAGAGCTCTTTTAGACATAAAAATTTAAGATTTGGACGTATAGTTATCTTTGCTATCTCACCAAACATCTTTCACAATGATCATAATGAGCACCTGTAGTAGTTTTCTACCTCTTTTCTGTAAGACATTTAAGCACAGGAGGATACCAGAAGCAGATCCTATTGCTTCTGTCCTTCATAAAAGAACTACTGGGCCATCACAAAACAGTATGCCTTATATTCTGTGATCATTCTATAGCTATCATTCATTAATGCGGCACCTTGTCTTCCTCTGATTCATGGATACGTCTTTCAAAATGAGGGCAATGACAGCACGGACAATAACTGAACACACAGGTGTTTCATTATATACTATGCTGAAGAAGAAGTACACCTTTGTGGCATGCATCTTCTCTATGGTTCCAAAGCTTAAAGCAAATATGAATAAATTTAACTGTGCTTCCCTTACTAGGGAGGCAGATTTCTCTCTCTTTTGTGGAGAGGTAAAGCTAGGCACAAAGGGCAAGATTTTCAAAGGTATTGAAGTGCCTGAAGATGGGGAAATGCCTTTTGGGATTTGCAAAAGTGCTTATGCAGAGTAGCTACCTGCCTCCCACTGAGATCAGTGTTTTGTATCTGTTCAACAGATGCAAATCTGATGGCTGGCTCTGTTAGAACAATATTTGCTGAGCGTAAACCGACTATGTACAACAGAGAATGGATACAGAACCAATGCTCCACTTTCCTCCTGAGACAGGACCAGCATGACATTCAGATGACACAGAGATCTTTACTTCTGTCCACAAGCAGCTTCTGTCCACCATTGATCACGCTGTGCAACACTTGGCTGCTCTCTTGCCATAACCTCACCATCTCCAGGAGCTCCTACAGGTCCCTCAGGGAAACCTTCTGCTATTTTTCCTAAAGCAACTGCCCTTAGCAATTTTGTCAGCCTTTTCCTGACGCAGACAATCAGCATTCAGTCACAGATTTGCCTTCTGTTTGAAATAGTTACATGATCTTTTCATGTCTGAAGCCCTCAGAAAAGAATATCCAGAGGCTCCTGGGCAGGGTCTCTGGAGACTTGCAATCACCTGATGATGATTTTCCATAAGAATTTAACAACTGAGTTAGGAAGAATTAATCCACAGAAGACTGGGACCAGCTATCCACGATAGCTGGCTTAGATACCAGCAAAATTCTAGCTGTTTAAGCTGAGTGTGGACAGGCCACGAACTGCCTTCACCTGTTACTGCCAATTTGACATCTGTGCCACAACTAAGGCTGTCATCGGGAACTGGAAGGCTTCAAGCTCACAGGTGTGTCAGGGCATAGTAACGGTGTGTCTGCAAAATCGGAGTCTAGAGATCATGGGGACAACAGCTCTTGTTCAAAACAGTGTCCTAGCAGCTTGTGCCCACAGCTCTACCGACTCCATCCCCTCTTGGAGATGCATAAGATACTGGTCCACTTCAACCTTTCATCAAAAAGGATTCAAAGCAACATGTCCCTTCTCCAGTGAAAGGTCAATCAGGCAGTCAGGCAGAGTATACAGGAGTGAACATCACTCTGGAGCCAAGCAGACAGTAAGAGGGGCACCCAAATTCTTGTCCCTGACCTGTAGCCTATGTACCAATGGCGATTTAATGCAGTGTTCAGCTTTGTGACAGAAACTTGTATGTTATGAGTAATTTGAGATAAACATGAATCTCTACATATGGTTTGGGCCAAATGAGCATTTTCGTATAGAATGAATGAAAACATTTAGACAGCTTTGGTTCTGTGAGTTTTTTGTGTGCTTGTGGTAGGGAGTTCTTTGGCTCGAGAGCTCATGATACTGGCACAGCTAAGCCCACTCCAACTCTCCCAGGCTGGAGTGTCAGTGCCTTAATCCTGAGCAGGATACTTACTAGTGAAAAGCACACTCTGAAAGTGAGGAGTGAAAACAACAGCTGGAAACAGCCTACAGCAAAATTCATTACCTGCAGATTCAGTGCTAATGTTCCAGGGTTATAGATGCTGTTCTGTATTTTATCTGCAGTCACACCACATATGTGAGCTCCCAAGAAAACATCTCTCTTTGCCATGAAACAACTGATATTTCATATTAGAGAGAAGGAAAGGCAAATAAATTTAACAAAACATTCTATTCCTCACTTAGGTCTCTTGTGGTAATTGAAGCAAACCCCCAGTACATTGGGAAAGGATGCTCCTCAGCACATGCACATGGGCTGGCTCAGCACTGGGTTCAAAGGCGAGCATGTCGCTATGCTGTGCATAGCATGCATGGGAACGGGCCACTCGCTGGCAAGCCTTCCTCCTTTGTTCAGTCACTCCGTAGCTCAAAGGAAGTTTGTAAGACTGAGAATGCAATACTGAAAAATAAGCACAGAACTTTAAATACATACTCATCACTGTACTTTATAAATGTCAAAGAGACACTGTCAAACTCAAAACACGTTTTAAACCACAATTTTGCTATTGATATTCTTTGTTTTGAAAGCCAGAGAAAATTTAAGACATATTTACTTTTCTCTGTCAATAGTGTTTATTCATTGTTAAGCATTTATATGCTTAATTAATTGTGAACAGCAAAACAAGCTGGCTCTCCATTCCTCCTCTCTTTGTACCATTTTCTGTTTACTGGAAGCAAACAGCAAAAAACCCTCTAATTTCTTAATCCTTTATGGTTATAATCTTTAAACTTTCTTCAAGGAAAAACTTCCTTGTTTCTGTTGAGCTCTCTGTCTATACCTATGCACTATAGAGACAGGAAAATACAGACAATGTATTTTCAACTTGCGTGACTCCAGTTTCCATGTTCCAGAGGCCTCTGATCATCAGCAGGGAGGAAGCCCCACAGCAATGCAAGACGGGAAAACAAGTGCCTAAGTTCAATACTTGGCCTGAGCAGATGGTAAGTAACTGAGGTAAAGAAGTTAACAACATCTTTCTACAGCTATTAAAGCCTTGACTAACAAAAGCCACTCAGAAAAAAAACACTTCTCAACTTCAAGTGCTAGCAGATGATCTTAACCATGATAGAGCACATGTGCTGATTAAACATCAGAAAAGCAGTGAGAAATCCTTCTTTATTCATGTTGCTTACAGATTATTATAGCAGAAAATCTGTTCCCAATCTAGTTCCAGTCAAAATGACAGAACATTCTTTTGATTTGATGATGCTAAGAAACATTAAGGGATATAAATGGGGCAATTTCATCTTCCAAAGACAGAACCATCACAAGTTTGGCAGTGTGATACAGGGACAGTTTAAAATAAGGCCCTAGATTAATCACTCACAGAACTGGCTTTCTGATGATTTCTCCTAGCTCCCTCCCCTCTGCCACCAACCCACGGAAACAGTTTCTCAGCAGAGCAGGCTGTTCCTGGCTCCCAGACATGAGGAATATACATCAGGATGTTTCTTAACTCTGTTTATTAAAGATTCCACACTCTTGCCCCAGGTAGGAGATTGTATAATTTTGCTGACGAACAGTGCATGCTACTCTCAAGGGCAGCACTCCCTGCAATCCTCAGTTGTTGGCTGCAAATCTGTCCCAGCATCATCAGAGTCTTCAGGTGAACATCAGTTGTAGTCATCTTATCAGCTAGGCACAGCCTCTCCTAATGGCTTGATAAATATTCTGGCATCCCCATATCACTATCAAGAGATTCAAATCATGCCCAGTACTTACTGCTGCTATAACTACAGTTATTGCCAATTACTCTTTCACTTATCTCTGCAACCAGAGACATTGAATAGTTCTTTTTATGTCTTCACTCCTGGTCACTGAGAGCAGAATTCCTACAGAACTGTCTTCCACCTGGATGGGAAAACCCATGTGAAATTTGAAGAAAAGAGTTGGTCTATGTGAGAAATGCATTACCACTATCCCATCCCTAGCTTGCTAATGTAAATGTGTACTGCAATTGATTTTTTAATTTCTGACATAGGAACACTGTATGTCCAAGTGTCTCTCCAAGGCCACCCTGTGCTTGGCATGGGCCTCGAAGGAAACATAGGTAAAATAATTTATATTGTTACTTTTACAGTCCCTGCATCCCAAGCTAACAAAGTATGTATGATACGTATTTTGGCTTAGGTCATAGGAATGTGATGGCTGTCTTAGTCATTTGCGACCTTTTTCTCATGCAAAGCCTTCACCTTTAATCCTCTTCCATCCATTTGGGCTATAGCTAAGATGTTCTTCCCCAAATAAAATAGTCTGTTGGAGATTCAGTGCTCTAACATCAAATGAGGGAGAAGAAGGAGGTAACAAATTAAATGGACTTTACTGCCATTTGAGGATATTCAAGTTAAATCCTTTAAGATTAAATCCTCCCCAGTACAGGGGGGGTTTACATATAACATATAGCACCATCTACGCTGCCCCCAGTTTTTCTGAGATAACCAGGGCAGTTAAGATGAAGATATGTGGTTTTCCGCTTCTTTTTTCCCTTTTTCAGAATGGCTTAGATTCAGCTTAAGAGGACTGAGAGGTGGATCACATAGTAAAGGAGGCAAACGCAAAATGGTCTTTGTAGTCTACGCTAATGTGGAAACAATGAGGATATGGTTTGGAGAGATGTGAGAAGGGTGAAGCAGAATTGCAGCATGAGAGAGAGAAAGAAAAAGTGAGATGAACCAAGATATCAACTTCAAGGAAAAACTGAGTCAGGGAAGAGTAAAAAGAAGTTGGATAAGATGCAAATGAGTCAAGAAAAGAAGGAACATGTCAGATTGAAGAAAAAGAAAAATACAAAACATAGATGAAAAAAATAAGGTTTAAATTGGAGATTTTTCAATTTTATGTTAGGTTAGCACAATAAGCCATGTACCTCAGCAGATGACATCATGTGGCCACATACCATGGGAGGATGACTGACTGGTTATCAACTGACATCACGAGAAACAGACACATACAAGAAAATTATATTTAACCTGACAGAATAATTTCTTTCATCATCCCTCATGCAGGTCCCCTCAGGCAGGAACCTGACTCCCAGACCAAAAGATAGGGAGAACTATCACCGCACACAGAAGTACTTTTCTCCCGTGTTACATTCTGAGGCATTTTTTTCATTCTTTGAGCTGGAAAACCCTGAGAACGGAATGTATTCTATGATCAACATGTAGCCGGGATGAGTGCTTACAGCACCAGAAAATCATTTAATAACATCTGCAATCAAGATGTTTTAGGAGGAGGGTTTGTTTTTAAATCTGCACCCTCTACAATCCTTGTGTTTGATACAGAGAGCTGTTTACGTTATACTGGAGTTTCACTTGAAGAATGGAAACAGGCACTGGTATAACCAATCCTTCCCTTTCTTCCAAAGATTCCTGTTGTGACAGGACACAGAGTTGTGAGAGAGGAAAAAAATTGCAACTACCATGTGGGAAGATGTCACTACTTGGTGCTCTTCAGATCCAGATGCAATGTGAACATTGATAACCATAATTCGATGATTTGGGGTGATAACAATTGATGTGCCAAGTTCAATTTGAGTTCCAGTAGAGTCTTTCACTTTTACCAGAGTTAAGACCTGTTTTTGATTATAACTACATTAGCTAGCAAGATAAGTGATGCCTTATTATATAGCTCATAAAAGGAAAAAAACTGGTTTCCATGGACAAATAAGCTATCTGCAATATTTTCCAAATTCGATTTGTGATCTAGAATGCGTATTTGCCTTCCGAACAGTGAGGTTAAATCACCTTGTGTTCAAGCATCTACTTTAATGCTGATTTTGGTTTGTTGGCACAGGCAGGTGACATCTTCCAACTGCAGAATGCCCCAAGAGTATTTGATGCTTTTGCTTCGTCCGGGGTTTAAGTGACTGAACAGAGATATCATAGACACTGAGGCTGCCCACGAGTTTCCACCACAAGTGTCAAGCACAGCCTCCCACCTTTGTGTGGTGTAGCTGCCAGATAAGGAAATGTGCATTTTAGAACTGGCCCCACTTCGGTTCCTCTCACTCATCAGCTGCTTCCTGTGCCTTGTGTAGACAGGGATACCTCACTCCCTTGCACGCTGCCAGCTCCTCCCACATGCCCTGGCCCTCCCAGCTCAGCCTGCACTGCTCAAAGAGATCCTCAGCACATTGTCACTACCCTGCACTGGTGCTACAGTGGCTTGACTTGAGGTGCAGGCAGACAAGGATGTCTTAACTAGGTAGAAAACACCACCACCATCAGAGCAAGTCAGCCAAGTTCTCAGAGAAACAAAACTCAGTTTCTTTTCCTCACTCTCCAGTTCTCTCCAGAAATTCCTTCTGAATAATGAAACAGAGAAAAATAGCCTTCATATGAGACTGCTTGTTCTATCAGACAGTACAGAACTGCAGGATAGTAGGTTCTTCTTTGATGCCCCCTCCCACCACCTGCACCTAAGTTCACCCTTTATAATCACGCAGATCAGCCTTTCAGAACTGGAGGAGAGGGGCTCAGAGGCAAATTACAAACCACAGCAGGATATTTTCTCCACATTACTGTTCTCAAGCTTAGAGTGATCAGCCAGGCTTTCGGAGAGATGCATCACCAGTCAACATGTCATTGCAAAATCTGACAGTGCAGAGCGTTTGGTTGTTTATTCAGAGGGTATGTTTGAATAATGAGTACATTCAAGAAACCATGCTGCTGCTACACTATGGAAAAAAGAGCAGAAGACTTAACTTTGCCAAATAAATTATGTGTTGCGAATTACTCTTTTTCCTCAGAGCTCTTTGTGTTCCAGGACTACAGAGGTAGCAAAGAAGGTCTTTACCCAGTCAAGTGTTAACTTGGTAAACAGAATTTCCATCTCAGCATTCAAACGTGAGGAAAAGCAGAAGCATCTTATTTCCAAAGTGTATAAATAGAGGCAGTAGAGACTCTTCCAGAAATAAAATGATACAGAGAACATCCAGGACACTCAACACAGAACTTGTCTTTTATCAGAGAAGTTATTTCCAAAAATTATGAACCTTAAATTAGAATTGTATGAACATTTACTGGGACAGAGAGCTTTTTCTCTACTTCCATTGGCTTCAGCTTAGGTCTCTCTCTAGGATCCAGGTGTAACATTGCTGAAATTCTCTGGCTTTTGCTTGAAGGCCTGAGAGGTGTGCTCTCTTTCCTTTTCCATGAAAACATCCACAATGAGCTTTTTGTGGAGACTTACACTCTTTTCCTCTTCAAAACTTGGTTGCTACATGTATTTCTTGGTTTTGACACCTCAGATTTCCTACATGGCTAGTAAGTGGAATTTACCAGTTTGTGGTCCAAGAGGTAGCCACTATGAGATTCTAGTTATAGTCAAAGTCTTCTGAACACAACAATTAACTGTTTCCCGAGGAAATGACTTCTTAGGCAGTTTTTCACTAAAAATCTTATTCCTTCTGGACTTTTAGCCTCTTTTCTTACCTTTTATTCATGAGTAAATTCCCTCTTTTACATCACTTCTAGATGACCGTCTTCCTTCTAGCTTCTATACAGGCAAAGTCAGGAGTCCCTGTACTCTGTGCCTTTCCCTACTGACATTGCTTTTGCATTTCCTTTCCTACCATTGCTTACCCAGACCAAGTGCAGAGGGGAAAAGTTGCTGACAAATATTATTATTTTGTTCCTTGCCTCACACAGCTCTTTTTGCCTGGGGCTGTGCCTGGAGGCACTGGCAGGTACTGCACAACAGGGGACGCATGAGTAGCCAGGGTAGTTCCCACAGTTGTGATTCCTCCAGCTCCAGTTTGATGGAATGGATATAAGTCTCACAAAATCCTGGCAAATGCAGCTTCCAATGCCTCTTCAGAGACAGATTATCACACTCTGCTTGTTTCCCTTCTGGCCTCTGAAGACACCCTTCGCAATTTTAACGACCTTGACCAAATGTGTAAACCCAAACACTGCGTACAAAACCTTACTGTTCACCTTCTTTTCCTACTTCCCAGATAAATATGATAAGGTAAGGTGCTTAAGGTTTGCCTCCAGTGGGAGCTATCAGTCACTGCACTTTCAAAGGTGACTCTTGTTTCGTAAGTGTCTCTGTTTGGGAGACAACTTGAAGGTTTGGAGTTACTTTTTCATGCCACTGTTGCAAATTGTGGTCTACATATGCTGATGTCAAGACATTTTCCTGAATAAAAGCTTGTAGAAATTAGATTGTTTCCTTATGCCAAAGGGCATCCAACATTGTCTAGCCCATTTCATTGTACTTCACTATCTACAACTGTGTTTTCTCATTTGTATAATCTTCCTGTGTGGCCTCTCCTATGCTTCCTTACATGGCTGCTATCAGATGCCTGCCAAGTCGGGCTCTACTGGATGGCTGGCACTAATGGAGTTGAGCACTTTCTGTCATCCAGTGGCTCTGAAAATGAGAATATGGATTGCTTAAGAAAAAAAAAAATATCCGATTCATTATATTTAGTTTATTCTTCTGCTGCAGTGGGTGAAGCAGCTTGCAAAAGGCATGATCACTACTGAGCAAGAACAATGAAGAAGTGTTATTTGTGTGCAGACTTCCCCACAGACTCTATCTTTGACGCCAGCTTAAAATGTTCCCAGTCACTGATGCATGGAAAATATTCAGGATGCAGCAGACAGTTCTAAAAACACCAGAACCAATCACCTGGGAAACAAGAAAAACAGAAAGTCAAGTCAAAAAGTATTTCAGCTATTAAACAAACACCACCCACCTGTAGGTGAGTGGCTAGCAGCCTGAAGAAATATGTGCAAATCCTTTTTAGGAGTTCCAATTTTTTTAATGCAAGGGAAAGAATCGTTTCCCTCATATTCTGTGTGTGATATTTAAAATCTGCTGTGCAATGGTAAAACTTACAGCCCCCATCCTGTGTTATTCAATATAATTTTTAAGTTGACATTGAAATGTGTTTGTGAATTGAGTAGCATGGAAATAAGAATTAATCTAACTTGATAAAAAAACCCAAATCCTGGGCTCAAAACTGAGAACAAATGAGAGATATGCTCCCCATACTACACCCTCAGTCCATAATACCTGGAGCCCTATTAAATAATCAGTAAAAGGTACTGCAGTTCTGGAAATCCAGTCCTAAGACTGAGGATAACATAGGAGGCCAACGTCTAGGCTTTTTCTAATGGTACCTACAGAGCCAGTTACCTCTGCATTGACTTTGCTCCTTTCTTAGACTGGAAACAGTTTATCTTCAATAAATAGTATTAATTTTCATTCCTTTAAAATAAAAGTTCAAATTCCATATAGAAGAGGTCCAGAGAGAGGGGTCCTTAGTGTGAATGTTTCAGTTAATGTGTTGTGAACCTTCCGGCGGTGTTAAACAATCTGGGTGGCCTTAAATACAAGCAATCAGCTTAAAAGAAGAGATGAAACTGGTATCAAGGCTATTTCATGGGCAGTGAAAATAATGGATATAATTACACCATGCTTACGTACAGGCTGTCTCGATATTAACTAGATAAAGGTGCTTGGGTTCCTTGGAGCACCTTTCCTCATGGGAAACTGCTGGCTGTGGAAAGGAAAAGGATGTTGTGCAACTCAGTCTCTGGGGTGGAAAACATACTTCGGGTGACTTTATGTTTTTCTGTTATTGTAGGCAGGACAGAACATGGTCTCACAGAGTGATTTGTATGCATTTGCATGACCATGTATGGCCAAAGTTTTAAATCATTAATTCCATTCTTGGGTGCCTCTGATTCTGGTATTTTGGGGGCAGTGGAAAGGTTATAAGTGCTCAGCCCATCTGATAATTAGGCCCCTGAGAAAGTAATTCATTTCAAATTTCCCGGAATGGAGGCACCTAAAAATCATGGCACTTACGGAAAATGTGTTTTTAAACGTATAACAATTGTGTTTTGGTTTATTTCAAAATGTGTGTACAAACCACAACAGAGAATTACCCCTGCATTTACACCAGTAAAAGTAATGATAATAAACCTTCAGTGCTGTTTCTGAAAGAGAATTGCTCAAGGTTAAGAGAGGTAACCTTTGAACTGGTGTAGGTTTTCAAACCAGAAAGATTAAAAGGTGAAGGTTGAAAAGTATATATTTTAAATAGCACCAGATGGCTGTGGAGCAAACACAAGGCTGAATTCAAACTGCTGTGCAGTTAAAGCACATGCACTCGCCAGGACCCCATGGGTGAATTACAGCCTCTGTGTTCGCTGGGGCTCTCCATTATCCGACATATAGCTACGACTGCTCAGTATTCAGCCCGGGACAACTTTTCTTTCTTAATGACTGTTGGATGAATAGGACCAATTCTTCAGCCATAACAGCCATTCCCAGGGCCTGGGATGAGAATTGGGTGCATATCTGAGGACAGAGGTTAGTCCACAGCCCAGTGGTTTTCAACTTTTTTTGATTTGTGGACCCCTTACTAATGCACTAGGAGAAGTGGAAACCCCAGTGAAAATTAACACATCTGGATTGTTATAGAGTATTTATGAGTTTGGTTTCCACAGTCACCTTTTGTAAATAATTTCAAAGTTCTCTGCAGACCCCAGACCGAGACCATCACTGAAAAAAGCCTCTTTCACATTCCATCTGGTAGTCCCTTTAAAAATCTAGTAGTTTACCTTAAAAAATCCTCTCCTGGTTTCACTGCTTACCAAAATGAATGCAGCTGTACAAATTTTATTTTACCTTGTGCACCCATTTAAAGGTTAACTTAATTTTTTTTGCTCTTTAGTTCTCACATTTATATGTCAGCAGATATTTGGGTTGCTTCCTCCCCCTCTCCTCAGTCATTTTTCTCCAAGGCAGCTGTGCAAAACTAGCTGTAAATTATACAATAATCACTCGAGATTTTTTTTTTCCTGGACTTACAGCGTGGCATTATCTTATCAGCTTGTTGTCTAATCAGAAAAATATTTTTTCTATATGGGAAGCATTCCATATGTTGATCAACTAGATTTATTGCCTATTAAATTGACACTTAACTTGGAATTACAATGAGGAATCTAGATTTTATGCTATGTGGCCTCGATTCCTTCCAGATCAGCCTTAATTCTCTGACTTCTTATAATCTTACCCTTGCTTAGGATGCTGAAGATGTCTCCACCATCTGCTGCAGAGACTGCTTGAAATATGAAGTCAGAACTGAGAATGAAGAGCAGCCTTCTTACAAGCTCTGCAAGATACTATTCTTTTTTAAATATTCTTTTTTTAAGTCTCCCTGCTTATTTAATTTTTTTGATTCTTTGACTGCAAGCACAATGCAAAGAGTCGATTTGTATCACCGTGTTTGTGTCTCACACAACAACAAAGTCTTTGAGCACCACAGGAATATAAATATTAAAGAAGGAGAAGAATGGTTCTTAGGATGAGGGTCTTTTTTTCAAAACATGCCTGTGCTCTCCAACACTTCTCTGACATGACAGGGTTCACTAGCAGGTGAATAATGCAATGTGAAGCCGTAAAAGAAGCACAGTTTCCATTCTATAAAAATTAATTTTGTTGAGAGGAAAGCTGTTGCCTTATTCAGAAAACAACATAGCTAGAATGAGTTATTATTCCCTGCAAAATGATAAAACCTGTAAGTTTAGAAGTGGAAATTTTATACCTCAAAAACTCATATTATTTGTGAAATTAAAGTTATTTTCTAGTTGTTTTGCACATCTTTTCAATTCCTAGCACTACTTTATAGCATAGTACATGCATCAGGCTTGCATGTTTCATAACCATGTCAAACAGTTCCCTGTGTTGTACCAACCTGTATATTAATTTCACCAGTTCTTGTCACACAGAATTAGAATAAAGGGAGGAATTCTATTTGTTGGCTAGAATTTTTGGCAGCCTAAACTAGTCCTTACTTTTGTACTTGCATAGAAGTATTGTTACTGTCACATGTCTAAACATTCTGATTTTAACCCTACATTTTTCCCAATAATATCATAATTTTGGTAAATCCACTTATTTTGCCTTCAGATGTTCCATTGCAAGAATCTTAATGGTCCAATGAAGTCCATTAATACTGAGCCATAAATTACTTATTTCTGAGCAGTTCAGAGTTTTTCTCTGTTCTATTCACTATAGTTGGTTACAACATGTTTTGCATGAAAGTGTAAAGGTGTTTTCTACAGGCCTTTCAGACAAGTTACATTTATTGGTGGTAGGAGTTGCATTTATTCATAGAAATCCTATGACTAGTTCTTGTTATTCCTCTGAGAGAAGTTCTCACACACACAGTTCCAAGCAGCCAAACCATTGAAATCACAAATATCATTGATAAAGCCATATCTTCGTTATGATTAGAACTTGCATCAGTGTTTGTTCTGAAGACATGCCTGGAGTAACTCCCCTGAAATGAACGGAGTTTCATGTCCAAAATAAAATCACAGTAAGTTCTTTGTCTATCCCTATATCTCAAAGTACAGAAGTGAAGATATGTATGATACTTATTTTCATGTGAGTTTATGTACTGGAACATTTTAAAGTAAATAATAGTTAATAGATTGTGTTATTCACCTATTCCTTATAGAATTTATTAACTATCAATCTGTCTCTTGGAGGTGGAAAAGGATCATGCCTTAAGACTAAAATAACTTGTGTAGAATAATAATCATAGAGTTTAGCTAAAGGTAGCGTGCATCCGTTATATCACAAATGTGGTTTCAAGGTTATGCAGCAATTGAATAGAGCTAGATTTCATTATCTGACCTGCTAAAGAAATCAGCTATGCTAAAAGGGCTAGCAACATTTTTAGAACTCTATTGTCAAGCTCTTTTTACACAAAATTACATTGCCACAACATCTAAGACTGTTTTCAAATTGAACATGCCTTAAAACTTGCACGACTTAATTTTTTTCCTGACTTTATGTATGCAAATGAAGATAGACTTCTCAGTAAGCTGTCATTTACGGGCAGGTGAATCCTAGATACCTGCTGTATGAACTTTCTGACATCACCATTAGGCAAACTGTTCCCCAAGGCTATATAAATGTGTTTGCTTTCTTTCCTTAAAAGAAACCCATTTGATACAGATGAAGAGATTTTTGTACAGCATCTTGTGACACTTCATTTAAATGCAATAATTATTTTAATACTTTATGGCTACATCAACATAGCTATCTATTAGTGCTTCCCAAGGCTTCTACAGCTTCAGGTTTACTACAGGACTGTACTGTAAATCCTCCTTTCAAAACAGTGCATAGGATATGAGGGCTAACTAGGTGAAGAAGATAATTAGCCATTGCACTTTAAAGTCCCTGCCCAGAGCCTCTGATTTTTTTCCTGGGTCCTGCAAACCTGTACTATGGCAAACTTTCAGTGACCTTCTGTCAAACTGTACTGCCTCCTTGATGCTGTGTTGTGCTTGCAGCAGAAGCTTCTGGTGGAAACTTTATAGCTCCATGTTTCTCCCTCATTCAACACCTACACTTCCAGAGCAATAGGACTGTGATGCTTCAGATCCATGAGAACAAGTGGTGGCAAATAGGAGGCGAATTTTTCTACCCTACATGTTATCCAACTCTCTTATTTCTCCACAAGATGTACAGAAGGCAAAAATTTTGCTTGTCATGAGGACCTAAGGGATAGCTACGACTGAAGTTTCCTTCACCATTTTCTGTTGGAGAGGCCCTTGCATTGTCAGCTAGGGACAGACAGTTCCATTTCACTTGGAATGTGATAATACCAGAATTCATATTGATTTTTAATTGATACCTTAATGGGACACACCCCAATATCCAAACTTGGCTGCATCGTGGACACCTGGATTTAAGTGCATATATTGCCTGTTAGATTAATCTGATTTTTCACTGAGCACCAAGCAAGTCTGAAGGCAAATGAAGTATCATTACACTAATAAAGCAGTTAAACTATTGATCAAAACAACTAAAAAGAGAAGTGAAGTAAATGCAATGACAGAATCACAAAATCATTGAGTTTGGAAGGGACCTCTGCAGATCATCTGATTGAACACCTCTCCTGCTCAGAGCAGGGTCAGAGAGATGAAGTTGAGCAGAATTGTGTCCAGCTGGGCTTTGGAGATGCCCAGGAATGGGTATACCTCAGCCCCCCTTGGAAACCTGTGCCAGTGTTTTATCACCCCCACAGTAAAAAAGAAGCTCTACTTCTTGATGTACGTGTCCATTGCCTCAACTTACTAGCCTTAACATTGCCTCAACTACTAGCACCTTGCCAACACATTCAAGCAATGTCGTTATATTCCTCCTTGGAAATCCAACCATGGTTCCGTTGTTTATGCATTTTCCTTTTATGTTTGAGTTTCATCAGGAGCTTCTTGTTCATTCACGCAGGCCTCCGTCGTTTTCTGCTCACTGGGTTGGACCATTCTTAAGCTTGGTGGATTCTTGAAAGGCAACACTTTCAAACAGCTTAAAATACTGGGGAATAGCCTCTTCTTCAAATTGGCATTCATGACTTCTCTGAGATATTACTTAGCCATAATAGGTGGCAATAGATCCCGGTTAGCCTCTATTGGAGGGTGCTTTGTTTCAGATCATGCTTTCTGAGGCTGTAGTCAGCCTCAATGACCAAGGCAGCAGCTTAGTAATTTCTTGTTTCTTTCATGCCATCTTGCAAGCAGATTTATGACATTAATAGAAGACATGAGGGAAGGAAAGAAAGGCAGACATCCAAAAACCCAGTACCACTCCAGGTTACATTCCTTGTCCAAGATGGACACCTTCCCACCTCTTCTGCCTTCCTTTTGCTTTATCCTTATCTCCGGTTCTTGGGAATGTAGGGTTAAGATTTACACAAAGCATGACTCCCACTTCCCTGATAGCCAGCATCAGATTTCTTCTTCCCACAGCCTCTTGGAAATGTACCTGAGTTTACATTCCAAGAGTATTCCTTAATTAGCACACTCCTCTAGGAAACTGGCTTTCTTACTCTGCAATAATCCAAGATGGCTACAGTATTTTTTGAATCTGCAACATCAGAACTATTAAGTTTCAATACATCTCATTAGATTTCATAATATCTAGGTCACTGAGAGCTTTTGATACATAACATATTAATAAGGAAGATGACTGGCATGGCATTTAAGTACTTTTTCTACATAATTGTCTAGAAACTGTAATACACAATGACCTATTGCTTGGGTATAGGCAAACCATGAATCTCCTGTTTAAGGAATAGAGAATCTAACTCTCTGTCTCAGAATGACTCTTTGCTGGGTTAATAAAAATCCAAATACATAACTTTTTAATACATTAATTTTCTCTAATTTCATATCAAAGGGTCTGTCTGAATGCTGTTAATTGTCTTTGAAGATATTACATGTTTGGGCTAAGCAATCCACAGCTTTGCTAAGTTCATTTAACTAGAGAAGTGTGTCAAAGAAGGAAAGAAAAGAAAATGGGATTATGATTACTTTTTTAGATGACCGACATGTTTACTATTGAAATTCATTGCATCTCTGATTTTTGTGACTATTAGCTTATAAATATCCAGTGTTTACTTTATTGCTAATCTGTTTTTCTCTAATCTCTGCTTTTAATATTATAGGATTGTTGGCAAATCCCCACTTCTCAGTCAAAAAAAGAAAGCATTTATTTTGCATTACCTCAGGAAAAGACTCAATTTTTATTATTTTTAATAGTATAATTTTTAAATCTGTCTTGTGACAATGAAGATGTTATTTTTCTTGAAGTTGAAAACAGTCATTCAATGTGTGACCTCATCTTAAATTAAAGATTTAACCACAGATTAATTAATAATGGCAATATTAAAAGTATTACCATAACACTTTTGAACATTAATTGTAGTTCATAGGGCTGGTTGACATTATATAATCATAGAATGTAAGGATGGTCTTTCCTCTAAAAACATTATTTTCTCAATCTGTGATACAGATTGATTAAAGCAGAAGTAAAAGGCAGCAGTGAAATAGTGGTGGTGAGCATGGTAGGCAACAACATCAGACTTGTTAATTTTTGTAGGTATCCAAAGGGAAAAGTTCTATGGTGCAAAAAGAAGGAAAAGAAAGGGGATATAATGGTCTTAATAACTAAAATAAATTGGATTTATGAATGTACTTAACATAAAGAGAGAAAAAGGAAAAGAAGATCATTTCCCTGTTGAAAGATTACCATTTGGGCCTGTAGACCAAGCATTCCATGTTCCTCCTTCTATAGGACAGAATAAGATCTTGGGTGCTGCTTACACAGCTGCAAACTCATGCTAAAGTCCCTGGACTCAGAGCTGGGACATCTTGACATCTCTTCCATATCTAGGGTCTGGCAGGAAGTTCACTCTCCTGAGCTTGTGAAAGGCATCTGAGTTCTGGGGCTTGTAATGACATCTCTCCTGCTGATATAGAATGAAAACATTATATCCTGCTTTTTGCTTCATGAAGAAATACCATAATGTTCAAACCATTCTGGAATTGCTCTTTACTGGAAAGGTGAACCATTCCTTGAGGGGTGTCTACTGCATTCTCCACTGTCTGTATGACTGTTTTGATTGAATGATATCCCATTGTTTTTCCCCATAAAACGACTTTAACAGGCTGCATAGCCCACTGATTAGATGGCATGTATTGTCAATTTACAGGAACCACATGACTTCAGTGTGGGTACTTATCTTGTCCATCTTGACCAGGAGTGCGTAACTCAGGAAGCTCGAGTGTCTCTGTCTCCTTTCCATGAAGGGGGGCCAGGTGTTCTCATTTTGACCCTCAGACCATTTGTTCATCACTGTTTTCTTCCTCTTTCTGGAGCTACAGCACTTTTGAACAGCAGCCACTGAGGCCTCCAGCCAGATTTCCTCAGCGAAATACCTTCTGTGGGGTAGAAAGGGAATAAAGCAATGACAAATAGAGCAGCTTTTCCATGTTCCTCCCCACTGCCTTCACTTTAGCTTCTACCAAAGCATACCAGCTCTGGATGCAGAAGACCCATCACCTGGGCTCTACTACAGGTCTCCCACATAAAACACCTCTGCCAAGCTTCTGGGCCAGCTTTAGGAATGTGTTTTTAATATTCATTGCTCTCTCTGTCTGCTACAGATGTGCACAGTGCAACTATTATAATGCTTTGCACATGTGCTGTTCTGAAATGTGTGCCTTTAAAGTCATGCCAGTTTTTTTTTTTTCCTGTAACCCAAATGTATTATGTCTACCTATGTTTCAGTTACTTTGTTTGCCACACATTTAAAAAAGAAAACAAAAAACTTTATTAGAAAGATTAAACTAACAACTGCGTAAGCAACGCAACCAAACGAGAGCAGACCCATTTTCTTCATAAAAGAACAGGTTTCTTTCATTTGCATGTTTGGATTTTTTTTTCATTGTGCTCCTGCTTCCCAAAATAGACACAAATGCTCATACAAACATCTATCTAAATAAAAAAATACATGCATATAAGCACAATTCATACTGTATGAAAAGAAATTGGTCCCTAGCTTGGAAGGTATGCTCTATCCAAACATTCTCATCTCCAGTAAAAAATGTCCTTGCATTAATCACCTCCAAGCTTAACTATTTCAGCTTATAATAAAGCTTTATCCCTTGCTCTGAAAAGTCAGCTCTCATGGAATATGACAGTCATCAGGGGGCCACTGTGCCTCATCAGTCCATTTATGGCTCTGAGACTTCAATATGGGATCTCCTGGGATAACAGTGCCTTCCTGAAGAAATTATGTGATCAATGTATGTGGGAAAGCATGGGAAGCATGACTGCAGCACAGGTATGTTACACCAAGTCAGGCACAGACCACTTGAAACAGAAACTAATTGCTGCAGATCTCATTGCAATCAGAGCTATGAACAAAACTGATCTCTTTAATCTCGCTCTTCTGCAACTTGTACTCCACTTAACCACCCAACAACCACTGTCTCACTTTGCCTCCATTTCCATGCAAACATCCCAGCCAGACAGAACACAAACAAAGCTGGTTATTTCCTCAACACATAGTTGTGTGTATGTGAGTGTTACCAGGTAACAATTTGGGAATTAATTAGTCGCTAGAATAGTATGATCTACATGACATGGGTCGTTGTGACCCAAGTGCAGGATCTAGCACTTTGCCTTGTTGAATCTCATACCATTGGCCCTGGCCCATTGATCCAGCCTGTCCAGGTCTCTCTGTAGAACCTCTCTGTCCTCAAGCAGAGCAATACTCCAGTACAACTTGGTGTCATCTGGAAAGTGACTTCAGTCTATAGGTTTAGGCTTTTTTCCAAGGGGAAAATGGGCGTGCAGTGGGAAACAAGGTACAAGGCCGTCCATCCAGGTCTCTTTTCAAGGCAGACTCAACTGGTGATCATGATATGCACTGGACTCAAAGTGATAAAACAGCTCACCAGCAGTGGCTGCCTTTCCAGATTTTAAATGAAAACATTGAATTAATAGGCAATGCTGTTAATTATCTTTGCATACTTTCATTGATCCATATCGCTTTGGAGATGCATCACTGCCAGATGAACTAGCTGTGATTTCCAATCTTCTCAAAACAGGAACGGAGTTTGACAATACACACATACATTTCAAGAAAAAGTGAACCTATGACTGAATATTCAGTGATGAATAGGGCCAAAATCAAGTGGACTAAACAAGGACATTCAATTTCTGACTAGAGACAAACAAGTTCATTCACAAAGAGCTTCATAGTGAAACTTAACGAGAGGACTTGCACAAAAGACTGATGATACTCAAAACTGGGCTCTGCACCTTACCAGGAAGGGAGACTATAGTCACAGCAGCAGATAAACAGCATCAAGGTGGCTCTTCTGACAAAGAAAGTGCCAGGGCACAGACCTGCTGCTATCCCATGATTATCCATTCTGTTAAATGTGAGCACAGTAGCTGGCACAGTTTTGGTGATGCCTTTAGCACACTCCACAGCACGTTCTCAGCATGCCTCACAGGTGAACATGGGCCAAGGACCAATCCCCATTGGCAGTTTGGATGCAACTGATGGGGTTTGGAGGACAGGAGAGTTCAGTGCTGCGGGCATGAGCCATGCCCTTTCAGATGGCCAGAGGAAAGGCAGGCTGTACTTTATTTCCTAGTACAGATATAACCACCAATATCTTTGGCATGGGAGCCAATAACTCTGAAGGTCTTTGCTTACAAACAGGAGAATCCCATGTATCTAAAATAAATGTAATTATATTCCAGTTAAACAGCAAGCCTTGGTGAACCTCAATTAGTTTGATGTTGTGGTTTCATTCAGTCAATTGCCTGAAACTTTAACTATTTTTCTGAAGTACCTCCAGGATTCCTTGTTCTGGAAATCTCAGAGGATCAATCTCCCTGAGGAGATTTTCAGCACACCTTTGCATTCAGACTGGGAAGGCATGTCTTTCATGCTGTGTTTTGATATTTCCCCATCTTCTGGCTGAATGCAAGAAGTAGGAAAGCTGCTCAGAACTTAATTTAAAAGGTAAACTGAGCTCTTTTGAATTTCAAAAAGACTAAGGATGGATCTTCTTTTATCAGAGCCAGCTCATCCATCTCTAATTCAGAGAGAAATGTAGAGGTTCAGATCAAAACTTTTTGATCTGGCTTCAGATGTTCTCAAAGTTCAGGGCTATTTGGATCTCAGGTTTTGGTGCGGGCCCATCCGTGATCTCCAATGCCCACCTCCTACCTGTTTATTCTCCTACACTTACATTTCTTCTTACGGCTTTCCTCCCCCTCCATTGTTCTTTCAAGATTAAAGTTTTATTATTATTAACATAATTCCTATAAGAGATAAGAAGCTTCCCAGTGTATCTGGGAATACTGGTTTATTAATCCCAGTTAAGATAACATTTTTAAAGGAGGCAGGGAAAGAAATTTGTAAAAAGCAAGAGAAGACATTTTCAGATCAGCACAGCAGGGCCAGAATTTCTTCCTCTCTCTGAATCTGTTTACAAATAAGAGTGAGTTAAAAATTGCCCTGCATGTGAAGTCGCACACTAGTGTACATATAACCACCTTGGTGAGTCTGAGGCTAGGTTATGTCTTCTAGTATGGCCAATATTATAATCTTGCAGTGCATTGTATTTTGTCTTGTGTGCAGACCCTCGTATACACAGAGCTATTTGTGGCTTTAATATCCTCTTATTGAAGCATGACTGTAGTGTGTGGAGTCAAAGAGAGAAGAGAGGTTTTACCTCAGGAAGGGGAAACTCATGGATGTGCATCAGTAAGCCAGAATGTATGCTGGTGTTCACTGGGATTTTTGGTTAGTATCAATATTAATTTCTAAATACAGACAGCAAATGCAAAACATGTAATGCTATCCTAGCACTCTGAGGTTAGAAAAGGAAGTTCTCATAGGCAAAAAGAACATACAATATACACAAAGCCAGCAATTCAATGTTGATCCATTTACAGTTTTAACGGTCTTATCAAGGAATTATTGTTAGTGCAGTTTCAGAGATCCTACACACCTCAAATTGCATATTCAAGTGATATATATATATACAAATTTTATAGTATTTAGCCCCTTCTGTTGTCCTCCCACTGCCCCTTGACATCCAAAAGCTGATGACGTCCATTTGTTGAGGGCACAGAGAGGACTACTGAGTGTCAAGTATCCCAAGTCCTTCCCTTGCTAGGAGGAGTATGATGTTGGTGCTGAAAGTTTCTCCCTCCTCCTCTGAGATTTGCTAGAGGCATTTTTATGTTTGCTGACACGCTGTACACTTTATTCTTTCATCATCAGTCTGCAGATCCATGTTATATGATGTGTTTTGCATGCAGAGGATACTTCTTGGTACTCATGGTTGTCCCTGAGACTGGCTTACGTGATGCCCAAGGTTGCATTTGTTTGTTGAACACTAATTGTCCCCAGTTCAAAGTCCTCAGGTCTCCTGTATTTGCTCTTGCCTAGCAGGTGTTACACCTCAGAGTTGTTCCAAGCTAAGGAAATGCTAAACCCAAGCAGGTAATGGCCCCTACCCTGCCACACACCGTCAATAGGTAACTGCTGTTACAAGCTGAATCAAATCTCCAGGTGGGCCAGGACAACTCCAGAAAAACTTGAAGAGGCTTGCAGTCATAGCCAAAAGCAAAGCCATACCAGCTACAAGTAATGGGAACACCATATTTACTGGGAAAAAGGCTACAAATAATTTTTCTCTCTCTCTGGACTCTACCACTTTCTCATTTTGATTTCCTATGAGGTGCTGGAGAATTTTCTTCATCCTTCCAAAACCATGAAACAGAAATAAAATATACTGTCACCTTATTACAGTGGAATGGCCAAAGTGATGAAAATGAACCAACCATTGTTATTTGTTCAAATTAGAATCTCTGATTTGGTAGAACCAATCAAGTCCAATTTGAGGAATTATATTTTTCTGGGAAAGATCCCAGAAGACTTAGGAAAACCTGTTCTGAAAAGCTTTTGACAATCAAGTGAAGGAAATATTTATTGTCTACAAGATGTGAATGCCAGGAAGCACCAGTACGGTGGAATCTCTTGAAGTGATTCATCCTATTCTGTATTCAATTTTTCTTAAAGCTGAGAACATAATCATCCACTCAAAATGGGAGGATCACTTTTAAGATACATAAACAGATAAAAATAATTTCATTATTAAAGTACTGAGAAAATTAAATCGTTCTCAGAGGCTAGATGAACATTGATAAAGCCTACGTATTCCGGACAGAGCTTGTGGGGCAAAACACTCTCTGATGTTCACCAGAAGCAAAGATTATGGAGAGCATAACGTATTGAAATCTGAATTAATCTTGCTTATTGACTGATCCTGGGGGAATATGCCTAATTTATTACTTTTAAAATTATTTGGATTCCTTTTCGATGAGCAACTCCCCAATTTATTTTCTTTGGCTAACTGTGCGAGGAAAGGAGCCATTAAATATGAATGGGGATTATTTTGTTTTGTAAAAGTATTGCAGAAAATTCACATCCAGCCAGTGCTGTTTAGACTGTATGCTTTTTCCTACTGCAAGGAAGAGAGAATATTTGGAGTACAGACTCTAAAAAATAAAAATGAAAATAAAATGCATTGTATTGTTTCCTAGCAGACAGCTATTGTAGCCTGAATTTTCCTCTGTTTCTGAAGCCACTTTCCACAGAGCATATGCGGTACAGACTGGAAGAGTGGGACTGGTACAGGAGGAGGGAATCTGTTCTCAGTGCTTTCATATTCACAAAATAGAAAAATGGGGAATAATAGAAAATATTTTACTGCGAAGTCTTAAAGGGCAACTTAGCCAGGGGGTGTTACTTGATATAACCCTTGAGGCTGACCTAGTTTTTAGTAAGGGCTCTTGGCCCTAGCTGTAGATTGGCACCCTACCATGTTTAACACTGTGCTCATAATGCAGTCTTAAGAAAGACACTTTGCTTGTTTAAAAAAAAAAAAAAAAAAGAAGGAGGGGGAAAAAAAGAAAAGAAAACCTTAATAAAAGAATAATAAAATAAATTACAAAAAATGCATTTCCTGACCCAGATAATCTTTCTGCAAAAGTATTGCTCCTGTCTGAACTCCCCTCTTCTCCTATTGCCTTTGTATGTTTCCCTTTCATGGAATGTGGAGGCCCTTACTCAGTCCATCTGTCTCAAGGCACCATCTCCCTACTTTATTGATGTGCTTACCACATTTGTGTTCCACTGAATTCTGCAAGTTCCTTAAGGGGATGAGCACTTCAATCTTATTTCTTCTCCAATATCAATCATTGATAGAGGTGTACTCTCAGACCTATATGAGGGATTCAGGTGTTCACTAGTCTAGTTTTCTACTGTCTAGTTTTCTATTTACCAAACAGATTTATGCACTTCTACCTTTATTACAAACCATCACTGTTAGTTTAGCAGTGAGGAGTCATTAAAGAAGTGTTTTGTATCTTTGTTTGATCTTTGATAAAACTTTTATGGAAATCCTATGAAATTTGGTCATCTTTTATATTATCTACCTAGAGACTGCCTAGGAAAGAACAAAAGCTTCTTATTGGATTTTCTTACTGTTCCTGACTACTGTTTGTAAACCCTGTTACTAGCAATTCAAGTCAACATGAACCTAGGCATGAGAAGGGAAAATCTTTGGCTGAATTTGGCCTGGTAGATATGTTTCCCATTCCAAAAAAATTCATTGCATTTCACAGAGTCTTTGCACAATGCAAAACAGTGTGTTCCTCTATAGGTTCAATTTAAGCATGTAATGAACCAACACTTCACCTCCAGTAAAAGACATGCTTTGTCATACAGTCTCTTCTCCTCATACTCTCTCCTCACGTGGAACAAGTTATGGACACCAAACTAACCTACATGTGACAGGTAGGTATGGACTAAGTCTTAGTGGTTTGGGGAGTTTTTTGGAGTCATTGGAGTTTCTTTCCTGGGGAGACGTGATTGCTGTCTAGGTTGTAACATTGGTTTGTGGGTACTCTGGCAGACAGGACTGTACCAGGGATTCAATCCCTCCCTGACAAATGACAGCCAGCTCAGGGCATAGCTCTGTGAGCCCTGTATGAAGGAGCAACTTGCATCCTGAAGATTAACAGCTCAATGTCGTCTTTTATTCTAGGCCAGGATTCACTTCTGCAACTTTCTGGGATAGAAGATCAGAGGTTTGAAAATGCTCAGGTGCATACTACCTAAACCCTAGAAGTGCTGATGGGATGGAAGGCTCTTCTACACATCTTTTCTCTGCATCAAGCTCTGTGATGTCTGTTAGTTGTATGAGAAATACTTAAATTACACCACTTTTATGTAAAATGTGAAAAGAAGGTGAATGCAGAGGCAAAGGGCTCTGAATTCATCCTGTGCCTTACTGGCAGATCCATGGCCTATAAAACCCATAGAATAGTTTGGCTTAGAAGGGACTTCTAAGGGTCATGTAGTCCAACCTCACTGCAATGAGCTGGGGCATCTTCAATTAGCTCAGGTCACTTAGAGCCCCATCCAGCCTGGCCTTGGATGTTTCCAGGGATGGAGCATCTACCACCTCTGTGCACCTCTCTTTGAATAGTCAAAGATGCAAACACTATGGAGAGAGTAGAAAAGTGAACCAGGCACAAAGGGATCCTCCTCTAAGTGTGTCCTTCCAGTTTCCGGCAACATGCAATTCAGTGAGTTTCTCAGCCAGCGCTCATATCCATGTATTTCTGGTGGTGGACTTTTCCCTTTCATTAATTTGACTCCTTGCTTTCCTGAACACATCAGTGTCCTGGTGCTCTGCAGTTGCGAGTTGAATGGGATTAATTATACATTTGGTACAATGATCAGGGCGTGAAAACTTCTGAAGTCAAAGGCCATGGTTACAGCAGAGGTAAAGAAAGATTCATTTTTTGCCTTGACAGTGTGACATATTATATATTGATGTAATTGATTACATTTTATTCACACAGGCCTTTATTGGCTAATAGAAAAGATAACACCAAATACTATTACACAGACAATAGAATTTGCAAAAGTCTCAAAAAGACTTGTGTTTTCTTGTCCAATTAACAAAGTTGCATAAAGCTCATTTTCTTTCTTCCAAAAAATGCAACTTCATTTGAAGCATGACCATTTGGGAGGTATTGGTACTGAATAGCCAGCTTCTCTTTATGTTAAATTTTCTGTGAGACAAGGAAATGCAAATTGGGTTTACAACCATGCATCAGCTAGATTTTGATTCTGCAAAATCCAAACTAGTTATTTGAAACTCTGCCTTTATGTTTCCTGCACAGAGTGCTTTTGTCTTTGACTTATTTAAAATAAAAATTTCCCATATAAGCTTTCAAACATAAAAGCTGCTGTTGACTACCTCCAAACTTCACATAAAATCTAGTCACACTGTATTAGAGACTCACTGCTATGATATTTAGGCATCATAACACAATTATAATAAAAGCTGTTGAGGTTTGGGGTCAAGGTTCCCCATTGTTCTTGTTTTGACAAATGATCTTTGCAGAATTTGCATATCATAAACTATCTTTAGAATTACATGCTTCAAATAAATCAACATCTTGGGTTTTCCTTCTGGGGTGATAAACAACCAAAAAGATGTGTTTTTTCTCTGTCCGCAGCAAGAGGGTTAGAAAGAGAGAGCAAGCAACAATAAAGACTGTTGAAAGGTCATTCTGATAAAAGCCTTAGCTGCAGTTTTATTCTAAGTTTTATTCTGATTGGCAGTTGTGTGGTCTGTCTTACCAATTATTGGAAGCATTGCCAACAAAACAGAGGTTGCACAAGAATTTTTCCCACACTCATTTCTACCATTCTGGTTCAGAGAACTTCATTCTTAATTCTCTAGCTCAGTTGTGTCATGGACCTGTGTTTTTACCGTCCTCAAGGCAATTCCAAGATTTTCACAGAGATTAAAGGACTTAGAAGCTTATTGTTTATTGGAGACCTACACTACAGAATGCAGCAGAAAGGAGGATAGCTCCAGCAGAAGGAATACATTCTCCTTCCTAAACAGCCTCACTGGTCCACCTACTGTCCTCACTGATTATTATAGTGCAAAGATACTTTTATTAAACATAATGATATTAAGTGGACCTGATGCGATTTAACACATTTATGAGAGTCTTTCATGTCTCACTGTAGGAGGTTGATATTTAAACCCTAGTCCTCACTGAACCTGAAAGCATTAATAATCCCCTTCTCTTTGGCCCATATGCAGGCTCATTACAGTTGCTCTTTTTAGTTATCTATTTTCTCTTAGGCCCTTATGCAGAAAAGAATCTCTATGGAGGAAAAAGCTTAAGCACTTGATTAAATACATTGAAGTAAGTGCTCAAAGTTAAGCAGGTGCTTAATGCTTTCTTGAATCAGGGCCTTACAGCCTAGGGTTTCTGCCTCTGTACTGATTCAAAAAATAATGCTCTAGGATTTGATTCAACGTGCAACTTCATTGATAAAAATCAGGACAACTCCATTTAGATTGAAGAGCTTTGACTGTCTTTTCCTTGTATCTTACAGAGCCATCTAGAAAAATGGATGTCAAACATTACCAGTGGAAATTAGCATACTTTAAATAAACTTTGCAGTCACTTCTGTCACAGTCATAGAAGACACATGGTGGAACACCATCAGAAACATCAGAAGGAAACTGCAACTCTGAGCTGGGGGTGGAACACCACCACAAAAAACAGAGACAGGATCAGGCTGAAGTGACTCCTCTTGACCTGAATTGGCTCCAGACCATCGCAATGAGGTTGGTAGAAGGGGGCTGAGCAGGGGCAACAGGTTTTGTGCTGTAGATCAACCTACATCAATAAAATGGTATCTGACCTTGCCAGACAAGACCTGAAATCCTAGACTTTAGTCATTTACCTGTTGATAGTGATGTTGGCTTTGAAATTGTAGATATGTATTCCAGCGTTACAGCTGCCCCTCTACCTTCAGTCTCTATTGTTGATGTTTAGTGTATGATGTGAAAATCATTTCAGGCACATTTCAGGCACTTAAATTTTAACTATGTAGTAATGAAGGCAAATTCGCAATCTCATTTTTTTATCTTCTGCATCTTGGTTTGGGACAAATTGGATGAATATTCACCAAGAGCACATTAACCTGCAGTATGGACGACCTGAAGTCATGGAGCCAGCTCCTTAACCACCATCAAACACTATTTCACAGCATCAACCAAGCATCCCAATTAGATGCTGGCATCACCTGTCACTAAGAAAAGGGGATTTAAGAGCATCAATTTGCAGGCTAAATAAAAGGACAATGAGAGCACACTGGAGTGAGGTTTTGGGGATTATTCTAAGACTGGCATTATTCTCAGGACCAGAAAGGTACAGCATAGGTACTACCTGTAGAAACACAGGTTCGACATAGATGTAGTCCCTGGAAGCAGAGAGTATGGCATACAAAATGCAGAGCTACCATTATCACTGTCTATTCACAGCACATGCATTTCTTACAGCTAGAAATAGTTAACAGACATAGAATGAACACATGCAGAGCTGGTAGATGTACCCAGTTGAATGAATCAGTTTATATATTTAATCCTCCTTAAACAGGTTTATCCTCCAAAGAGTTTCTCATTTCTTCTTCTTTTCCATGATTTAGCAGCCAGCAATCTTACAGTCCTACTGTGCTTAGAAGGGGCTCCATTTTTTTTATTTCTAACAAGGTTTCCAGCAGATTTTGAATGTCATACAAGTATTCTATTTGCACATTAACTTCTTTCTGACTGTTCATCCAGAGCTAAATTATTATTCTTGAGATCTATAAAGGCAAAAGAGCCATCACTCCCTGTTCTGTGGAAGGCAGTATCAGTCTTGCGCAAGGTTTAGCAGACACTTTTCTTCTGAACACCTACATTTGAGAAACATTTAAATATTTAATTCTCTTATTCCCTGCCAAGGAGACTTCCCCACCCTTGCCATTGGGTGTAAGACCTAGAGCCACATGAACAGGAATAATGCAACATTTTAAATGAGCATAGTTTAGGCATCTCAAGCGAAAGCAGCTGAGCTTGGACTCAAGTCTATGAATTTGGCTACTTTGAAAACCTAGGACTCTATGAGGACAATGCTGAACTGAGAATGGCTGTGAAAATGCAACATTCTACCAGGCAACAAGATTTGTTGTGCATTTTGGGACAAAGAACTGAAAAGGAACAGTATTGTGTCTGTCAGAAAAAACAGGACTAGGTTCATTAATAACTCTCAATAACTCATGGAAGACAGGAGGCTGCTGCAATCCTGATAAATGAATGGAATACTTATCCTTTGACCATGCTTCATGTGAAACCAATTTTAATGTGAAATTCTGTATCTGGTAACATTTTATATGCAAGCTGATTCAATTTTCTGTATAGACATGCAGCATGCTACTGAAGAAGCAGCAAACACCAACAAAGATTATTTCAATCTGCGATTTGAAGCAGTCGGTCCCACTTCTTGATGAGCTCATCCTACTGAGCGAAATGAACATCATACAACATTGCCTTGTAAAAGATTTGGATGTCACTTTCATCCAAAAACAACAAACAAAAATTTGGCATGATTTCTGTCATACATAACATCATCACCAGTCGTTCAGCTCAAACATGAACATAGCCATTAGATAATTGCATATCCAATGACATACGTTCATGAAAAGACACAGGCCATATGCTGATTGGAAATTATGACACAATAAAATCAGATAATTATTTATACTGACCTGTGCCATTTTCTTACAAAAACAGCAATTATCCTTCCAACACAGCAATATGTTTGGTGTGATAATTGTCCATGAGAATCCAGTATATTTCATTAAATAATCTTGCAGCAATATTAAACACATTTGACGTACTTGGCAATATGTAGGATGATATAAATCAACCATGAAAATCATCAGCACAAGTTCTGAGACACCACAGGGATCATCCTGGTACAACTGACATCCTTAGCCATCTGATGAGACACACCAAATCCGATAACACAAGCAACCCCACAGTGATACTTAATGCTAATCTCCAACAATGTATTTTTGGCCAAAAACAACCCTAAACTCAAAACACAACTAAAGTAAATAAAAGCACTCTACTTCGAGAACTGGTGGGGGAAAGAAAGGAAAAAACACCCCAACAATCCAAACCAGGAGAAAGAGTGAGAATTTAATTGCAAAGTTATCTAAGTATTACAACAAAAACTCAAAGTCACTATAGTGAAAATGATGGTAAAAAAGGTTTCAGCAGGAAAGAAAGAAATTCTGAGAGGACAAAAAGAAGATACGGTGTAAGAATACTTCCATCTCCCTTGAATCAAAATTATGCTCAGATCTGGGTTTATTAATAGTAGCTGCAATAGACAATCCTGGTTCATGGAAGATGTATATAAATTAAGAGAAGTGCTTACAGAACACTCATAGGACTTACAGATTCACCACTATTGTGTGCAGTTTTCCAGTTTACTCATTCAGACCTCTAATGTAATGAAATTTAGGTAATTGATGTGTCAGTTTAACTACTTGCACTCCCCACAGAGGTGACAGGGATAATAAATTTCTCTGTAAATATGCAGGTGAAGACACTGGCAGATTAGGTTAGGTGCTTCCCTCCTTCCATTGTCTATATCAGAATGAAGGAGCCTCCAGATATTAATCTTGCTGCATTAAATTAGGATTTTACTTCATAGGAAATAAAAAGCATTTAATACTTTTGTCTGCTCCATTTACACCAAGTGAAACAGTTCCAGGAGATGCCTTCACTATGCCTGAAGAGGGAAAATACTTTGTTAGGGTCTGCCTTTCACCTACTAATGGGTTAGAGTACTTACACAGCAAATAAAAGCTAACCAAGTCTCAGCCTCACTGAGTCCACATTTCTTTGTCCTTAAAGATTTCTCTAGTTGCCAGACCATGGGAATTTGTAATGCTCCATATCGCCTGCTAAAGCAGAGCCACTGGCAGACAGGACAGCCATAGTTACAAGACCAGAGGCAGAGGCACTACCATGTACCCTGACTGATGCTGCTGAGACTTCAGCACAGCAAAGAATTTAATCCCTTTTCATGGAGTAACTTTCATTTTTGTAGCCAAAGACTATAAGAAATACATAATAGAATTACTATATATGGAATATCTTTGTATGTGCTATGCGTAGCATAATAGTTCTCCCCTCTCAAACTACAGAAGAAAAAAATCCAAAATAAATTAATTCCTTGTTCATTCCAGGGAATTCCAAGCATACACCTTTAAAATTATCCCAGCGTGATCACTCTGACCTTGATATGGTAGATGGTGTCTCCCTTTGCATCAAAACGAAAAAAACCCAAACAAGGGTTTGCAAAGCTTAAGGCAGCCGCTTTATATCAAGATTCAGAGGTGCTGCAAATGGAAAACTGAAGTCAATTATTTGCTTTTGATTTGATGAAAAATGAAAACTTCTTTGAGTAAGAGGAGACTTTTAAATTTAAATCTTTTTTCCAAAGGAAAAACCACTTTGAGAAAAATGACCCACCTATATTAGGTGTTTCACTTCATATTCTTTATCTGTTATACAAGCAACAAAAATTAGGGAAATCACTTAGTTTTCACCTATTCCAGGGAAATCTGAATAATTTAATGAGAACTGCTGTCCCTTATCAAGCATTTACTATCCAGGGTACAGCGAGAACTTATGAAAACTTTTGAACTGCCAAAACTTTGGGGTTCAGTATTTCATATTCTTCCAGAATTAATTCTGAAAGTTGTGTCCTCTACTGAAAAAGTAATTTATCCATTTCCTGCCCAGTCTTTCTGAGAAAAAAAGAGAAGTTACATCTATAACACTTCTAGATATTGAAAAGGTAGCTCTTCCACCTTTTTTGTTTTCAGTAGCCATGTTTGGAAAGGAAAATGGAATTGTATGTTTGCCAATGGTAAGGGTTGCAACAGGGTATTTTTAAATGAGGGGTCAAGTTTCTCTCGTGTTAAAAATTTTGGAATAAATCCTTACAATTGGATAGTGTATTCTGGTAAGATTTTGTTTTTATTTTTCTTTTATTACTATGCTTCTAGAGGTGACATAGTCAAAAAAAGTAAGGAGTACGCACTTGAAAATTCACAAATTAATATTATTATTTGGCATTTGTCTAAAAACCTGGCTCAGTAACAGCAGTCTTGGAAATGTGTTAGCATGATGCTGGTTTCCACCCGGGGAGAATGGTCTGTGTCTGAGACCAGACGAGGTCACAGAGGTTAGAGAAAGCATTGCCCATGTTGGCCACAATGCATCCATCTACCAGGGATGAAGACCAGTTCCCTGTCCAGATTTATAACCTACCTTGCTGTTTTAACAGCTCAACACTGGCACATGCTCCAAAGGACATGATCTCCCACATCTCTGGCTGAAGGTGGGGGGAAAGTGATGTAATGGAAAAAAATCAGCCAGAAAGAGCCTGATGCTTAAAGCAAGAAAACGCTTTCACAAAGTGAACTGTTTGAACTCAAAGGTTAGCAGCACATGTTGATACAGCACAGTCTGAGTTGGGTGAATTAACAAGATGTTGACTATGGCTTAGCTCTGTGGTGAAGGGGAAATTCTAGTGGAAACAACATGCTCCACAACCACCATCTGACACCTTGGTTAGAAAACCTTCTTAAGCAACACTGGTATTTTTATAGCACTGATAATATCTGACAGTTTATACAGCTAATGATACAGATTATTTGTTTGTTTGTCTACACTTTTTTAGTTTTCTGTAACATAACATAGCAGCTGGCAAGCAAAACAAATACCCAGGCCTGAATTGAGTGGACAACACTCCAGGAAAACAGGGTTGCATTTCTCCCTAAAGCATTGGTGAACATGGGACATCCTCTTCCCCAAGGTCTAACTGTAATTTTTTGCAGGCACTCAGTTCCAAGAGAAGGGATAACAACTTCAGTTCCCTGTGCTTTTACTAAGGATCCAGCTGGAGTCATCCATCACTCAAGTGGGCTAACAGCCCCAGACTGTTAGAAGCACTGTGCAATATGAGCGAGGAAATAGTACTGGTATGGTCATCATTTTCTTTCCTGGCATCTGGTACATTGTGGAAATTTTCATATTGTGTAAATTCTGCCTAAGAAAAGAAAAAAACATTGGCATGCATAAGAACTGAGTTCTGAAATGTACCATTTTCAATCCTATTTCGTAAGAGCTGGAGAAATAATTTGTGTTCCCCTTGTATTTCCTTTCTTTCATCTGCAGCACTCAAGTATTTTACAAGCAGAGGAATCACTTATAAGTAGCACAGCTTCTGTTCTAAACCTTATGTATTAGTAAAGTTAACATTGCTCACTCCATACTGCTTTTGCACAGCTGGATGTGTCAGATAGAATAAGTTCATCTTTTTTAAGATGTGTTTAAGTCCACAGCCTACTAGTGTCTTTCTTATTTACACCAACCACTGTATCACATTGTTCCCTTAAGGAAGGTTAGTTTTAGTGAGCTCATGTTCTTGGTGCAGCCCTACAGGTGCATAAATGTTGATAAATTGCCTCAGTCCACCCTCAGATCTGTGTTTATCTTCAAGCCACAGGATTTGTCTAATTACAAGTAAAAAGTCATTGACATTTTTATTATGAGACCTACAGCTAATGACTCATTGATGGCACCTTACTCTTCTCTGGTCAAAACAAATGACCCTTTCCATTACAAAAGAAATCAGTTTACAAGTTTACAGTTTACAGATTTGTGTGAAATTAGGAACATGGCTTTACTTACACAAAAGAAACAAATTTACCTCCAGAGAATTTCTAAAGGTGTGTTCTTTGCAACAAAAATTAAAATCAAGGAAAGTCACCTTTACTGTCATGAGACTGCCCACTCAATCTGTAGCCCAGGGTGACATGGAATGGACACCAGAGGAGAGAGTGCTGCTATGCTTTACAAAGTGCCATGCGGATACCAAGCATCGGGACTCAGGTCACAGCTTAGGACAAAAAATATCAGATGTTTGCAGGTAGCTATCAACGTGTCATCCAGAGTACAAGCTCTCACTGTACTCCATGGACCATACGGTCAGGATAGTCAACAGTCCCTCAAGAGTGGCTCGGCTGATGACCCACTGTAGCAGGAATCTGTACCAAAGTGGTACACAGAGCTAGCCAGGACACCTGTGTGGGGGTTGCAGACATCACACACCACACCATGCTGCTGAACCAGAGGCTGCAGCCCAGCCAGCTTTATTTTGGGAGACCTTTTACAACACTAAACACCTCTGTCTAAGTGACTTCCTCATAATTTGGGTGCTGTCTAATTTAAAATGGACTGGATCATTCTATCAGGCTGCACTGACTGTCTTGAGTTGATCTCTATCAGCTCTCATGAGAGTTTAGGTACAGACTGCACATATCAAATACCAACTACAGATGTTAAATGTCAATGCCGTAGTCAGTAAGCTGAATCCTGTTCTAAGGCACTGCGTCCTGCAGACATGCCATAACTGTGTACTTTTAACTTTTCATTTTTCACAGGCAGATTGTCTGGTTTGCGAAACTTACCTGCTTTAAAGGTGAAGACATACCCAAGCAGCCTTCATTTGAAGAAACCTGTGGTCCATCAGAGCATATTACTTTGACTTCAACCCCATAGTGGGGACTCTAGTGCTCTAGGACCTAAGCAGCATATTTGTTCACTGTTGTAAGCCAGGAAATAAAGGCCCTACAGAACCCAAGAGGATGGGAAACCTGGTTCGGAGACAACAAAGGTAGATCTTATCTTACGTAGTCCGGCTATTGGAGAGAAGTAGGATTCTGTATGTACCGCCATGGTCAGCTATCAGTTGCACTGACTCATCACTTCATCGTCGTTTAGTCACTATGCAGTGGTGTACCATTTAGTCATTATGTAAGTCATTATGCCCTAAAAAAGATCTTAGAAATTGGGATTCTCTTCCTAGCTCAAGCAAAAAGCCTGTTTTCTCTGTTCTCTTTCCCTGACTTGACCTTTAATTCCACAGCTTCCTCTGATTTCTTCTGTGGTCTTCACATTATTCCTCTCAACCCTCGTACTACTATATGCATCTCTTTGCTGTATTGATGACACTTTTACTTTGGCCTTTTAGTTCTGAGGCTCCCTAACTGGCCACAGAAACTTCGAGAAGCAATGTGTCTTCACTGCAGGACATTGTGCTGCATGGTATTAGGTCATTAATGTTGATTCCTAGCTCTGCCTTAGTAGAATTTTTTAACTTGAGTTGACATAGATTTTTACCTTAGTGATTGTTTATGAGTATTTAAAAATTAATTTCCTGCAGGAAATGTTTTTTAACTAGTTAAATCTTTTAATTTAAAACTAAATTTTAAAAAGCTGAGGTTCAATTAAAAAGTTCCCTAGAACAATATAAAAATAAGTGTTATAATCATAGAAACATGGAATCATTTCAGTTGGATCCCATCCAGCCCCACTGTCTGTGTCTAAGTGGTGGTAACAAGTCACTGGCCATTTTCCCTTGTATTACAGGATCTTTGTTCTGCTTCCCATCCCTGCCTTTCAGCTCAGGGACTGGGTACCCAGGAAACAACTGATCTTACCATTAAAGACTGAGGAAAGGAAGATATTAAGTACCTCAGCCTTTTCCTCATCCTCTGTCACTATGTTTCCCTCCACATCCAGTAAAGGATAGGAATTGTCCTTGACTCTCCTTCATTGTTGATGTATTGATGGAAGCATTTTTGTTGGTTTTTACAGCAGCAGCCAAATTAAGTTCTAGTTGGGCTTTGGCCTCTCTAATTTTCTCCCTGCAAAACCTCACAACACTCTTGTAGTCCTTCTGAGTTGCCTGCCCTTTCTTCCGAAGGCCGTACACTCTCCTTTTTCCCCTGGTTCCAGGCAAAGCTTTCTGCTCAGTCAGGTTGGTCTTCCTCCCTGTCAGGTCGTCTTTAGGCACATGGGGACAGCCTGCTCCTGGGCCCTTAGGATTTCCTTCTTGAAGAATTTCCAGCCTTCCTAGAGTCCTTCACCCTTCAGGACTGCTTCTCAGGGGACTCTGTCAGCCAGCCTGCTCTCCAGAAGTCGAAGGCAACAGTTCTGCTGACTCTCTTCTTACTTCTCCAAGAATTGAAAACTCTACCATTTCCTGTGCCCAAAACGACTTTCTCTGTTCCCAAATAACAGGTCCAGTTGAGCAGCCTTTGGCGGCAGAGTTTGGTGACAGTCTCTGTTTCCCAGAGACATCTAATGGTTTTCATAGTTACATTAAAAACAGGCCTTCTGCTTACTTCAGTCTGCAAAGCCAAGATGAACACAGTAGATGGGTGAATAAGTACATCTTTTTAGAGTGGGAGAAAGAAAATCTCTTGGAATGACCTTTTAAAATGTTTCATGTTCAGATTTGATTAATAATCAAGAATAAATATTAACTACTCTCATATTCTTCATCTCATAATTTAAAGGGAGACATACCAAATGCCAAGTAATTGCATCTGTGCCAAAAGGTAATTTCATGTTCCTTGTTGAGTGAGATGGAATAATAATTTCTCTGTTCTTTCCAAATGAAATTTGATGACAGGGCAGGAATCAATGGGCAAATCAATATTTAATCATCTTCACTAACAGTTTAAGAGGAACTTCTGGTTCTGGCAGTTCTTACACAAACAAGAGTACACTCTACCTGGCAAAAAGTTAAAAAAGCAAACTTACTGTACTTGTGAACCATTGATCTGAAAAAGTCTCTGGTGTCTCAAAGGAAACTTTAGGAAATCTAATAGTGTATGACCAGCAGAGATGGGTGACTGAGAGGGGAGAGAAAATGAAGCTCCAGCTTATGGTTTTAAGGAAAAAGAGAAGATAGGCAAAATGTAGCAGAGATACTGAGCACTTGACAGTGTTTTACCGTATCTCTTAGAGCCTTACCTAAAACATGAAATCAAATTGGTTGGTGTAGCAGCATTGATCAGTGCAGGTGAACTGCCTGAATGCTGAATAATGACTGCTAAAGACATTACTGCACGATACTTACTTGGGCAATGGCACAAGAAGTGCCATATAAATACATACAGTCAACAGCAAAACAGGACAATAAGGGTAAAAATTAATGCAGCTTCAGAGATCCAAATGTGGGCAGAGAGTAATAAATTAATGCTCAACAGAAACCATTTCCAAAAGAATGTAAGAGGACCCTGAAAGGTCACTTTAACTGATAAACTCCCCAGTACAGAGCTACTTTACCTAGGAGTTTATATCAAGTGGAGAAAAATACAGTCTTAATTCTGAACAGAAGTTAACTGTGGCAGTAAAAATACTATTAATAACAGCGAGCCTGATTCAGGAGGGGAGATAAGTTGAAGGGTAATGAAAATGCCAGACTGGTCGTGTCATGAGTAGCAAATCCATAAATGTGTGATCTGAATAGTGTTCATCCAAAATAAAAAACTGGGGCAGACTTAGGCAAACATAATTAGGGAGTAATTAAACCCTACCTGTAAGATAAATAGATTAAAATTTTGTAATAAAAAAAAACCTCACTGCTTTACATTTCCTCTTTTAGAAGAAATATGCCAAAATGTTATATCAATTTTAATGCCTTTACTTCACTGGTTGCTACAAAATACTCAAGCAGCCAGGTGAAAATTACCACCAGGTGAAAGACAAGGGAGCCAGCAGAGAGCTCTCAGGTCCTGGGGCGCATTGTTGGGGGAAGCAGGAGGGAGACGGCGTGGAGGAGAGGTATCACCAGCCTCTTTTTTTGCTGTGAGCCATTCAGAAGGGTGCAGGTTGGAGCAGGTCTTGCTTTCTGGCTTGCACACCGCATGTCCTGCATGCCAGGAATCTCAGCCAGGCAACAGAGTGTAAGTCAGGGGCCGAGTGCCAGTGCAGACTGTTCATGGGAGAGCCACCCAGCTTATCGCTGTGACATTATTTTCAACACAGCTGGCCAGGGACTGCTTCTAATCCCTCGTAGTGTTAATTAGCATTTTCTAGCAGGGCAATCCCCACTTATAAAATGCAGTTTCCATAATAACCCACTGAATAATCTCTGGAAAAAAAAAAAAAGCTCTTCCCTCTCATGCTTGAGATTCATGCATCAAAAACAAAAGGTGACGTTTGATGAAGTCAGCCTGCAAAGCGTAATGAGTACAATGCTGCATTAGCAAGGTTTCCTCAAGGAGATAACTATGGTCAGAAAATCATTATAAGCAGTTGCTGTTAATAAGGGGGAGGAAGAATGATTCACAAACAAGTCCTGTAACTTGCCTACAGGAGCACCGCGGGGAGGAGTCCTGTTACTCATTATGCTACGTGTCAGCTCCAATGAGGCCAGAAGCACAGCAGAACAATGCCTGTGACGTCTTGGGTGGCCAAAAGTTTCTCACATTGTTTTCACATTCATTGTGCACTTGAAATTTTCTCAGAAAAGAAAGGAAGCCTTTGGGCCTGCCTGTAAGAGGCTTACTCCCCATATAAATTATATGACTCGCACTTCAAGTACATATAAATGTATATACACAGCTCCACCACCCCACAGAACACAGGAGGAAGTGTCTATTTTCAGCACTTTTCCAGCTTATCATTCAGAAGAGAAGTGGGAAGAATACATAAGCTTATATCATAGTTGTTCCCTCTTCCTTTTATTCGTATTCAATTTTGCAAGGACAAGGTTCATTTTCTGCACAGTCTCAAGAAGGAAAATTCTTTTATTCCACATTTTGTTATTATAAATGCAATATAAATGGAATATATTGTATGGTTTTTCAGGCTGTGTGGAATGAAATGAAAAGAAGGTTTCAATCTTTTAATGCTCCATGCTTGTGGAAGAGGCATAAGAAAATGGTCCATGGAGATCCTATTTTTTTATTTGAGAGATTTTCATTTTTCAGGCCTGGTCAGGTTTTATGACTGGCACATTTCTGAGAATGCACCTCTCAAGCACTGAGGTTTATAATGATTTCTCCTTATGCTATTTATCTCACGTTTCCAGTTGCAGTGCATTTATCCCCACACAGACACAAGCATGACAGGAGAGGAGAGGAGACATCAAAGTGATTCTTCCAGACAGAGAAATATGGATTTCCTGCTCCCCTCCCCAAAGGACATTTTCAAGAAGATGCAAGGTTTTGCAATGCACGAATATAATAGCAGTGCAAAGCAAACGGGAAAGGTTGTAACATTTGCTGAAGTTCTACTGACCTAGCTCAGACTGTGTGTAGAGGAGGAGAAGGATTTGGGCCCTGGAGTTTGCCCTAAAATGTACACAGTTTACAAGTTGTCCTCTGTGCTTCCCCAATAACTCCTCTTCCACCTACTGCAACCCAGAAAATAATTTGTTCTCAATCCAAAAGTGAAAATGTGAAACAGCCAATGTCCATCTGATTTTTGCAATATCTGGACTTGATGGTTGACTTGTTCCCTCTATTTCTTTTTAGTTATGCAGCAGTTACATTCAGCATCCCTCTGCTGGAAATTTTGCTGGGAAAATAGCAGATAGATCTCTCCATAATTCCAACTTCTTTCTTTAAACACTCACACCACAGATTTTTTCAACACAGCGTTGGGGGAAGTGACACTGTTATTTATATAAGAAAACAGTCATTCTGAGATGGGTTACAGGACTTAAAAAAAGTTATTACACAATGTGGTGGCAATGAAAGACAGCTGAACACAATCTACTAGACACTCAAGTATTGGAACTTAGAAACTTTTTTCCAAGCCAGAAAAACACACAGAGCTTTTTAGAATTTAGATCCACCTTTAATAACAGGTATAGTCCTGAATGGGAAATAGAAAAGACAGTATTTTACACCAAAAAAAGCACGAGAAGGTATTTTCAAATAGATTTTCAAAGGTACTCAAGGAGTTAGGTGCTCAAATCTTATGGGTTGACATAAGTAGATTCTTTAAGCTTCATTGCAAATCACAGCTGTAATGTCCATAAAAGAAGGACTATTTCACATCCAAGGTAGTCAACTGGGACTCAGTAGATTTGGGATTCATGCCTGGCTCTGTCTGAATCTGCAGCTCACTTGCCCTCTCTGTGCCTCAGTTTCTCTTTCTATGTAGAAGTACTGAAGCTGCACAGAGAAGTTCTAAGGATGAAGTCACTGTAATGTGGGGGACACACATGCTCACTTAATTTATAGCCATTTTTGACAACTGGAAGTTAGAAGTGAGATTGGACACAAGACTTACTATACATGCATAGAAGAAAATTCATAATGTTAATTACTCAGAAGAAAAAGAAAAAAAGCAGGACTTACTTCTTCCCTGGAAAAAAATATGAGATTTCCTCAGAACTTTAAATAAGGTAAATGTTTCCCCCTAAACAGGAAAATCTTAGTCATTATTATGGTGAAATAGCTTCACTGTATGAAGTAACATCGAACCTTATTAAAAAGAGGCAGGAACACAGACAAAATGGGAATGTGCATGATGTCAAACATTATGACCACAGTGGGAGATTGGTCACAGAAGCAACGCCTGGCTGCGTGCTATCACCGTCAGCAGGGCTGAGTAAGCTCAGCACATCAATAAAGTAACTGAAATTGAAGACAGACTCATCTGTAGACTAAGCGAATGTGAACTGGGACTTCAGGTCTCTTACTTCTGCTATGATGCCAGGTCTTGGGCTTCAAGAGCATAAAAGATGCAGATCTGCCTGATAACGGGTGCCTCAGGTGGAAGTGGGGGTGACTCAGCCCAGCTCCCTTCCGCATCTCCCGGTGAGAACATGCTGAGGAGTCGGCTTTTGGGCCTTCCACACAAGACAGCACCATCACTCACCCTCCAACTTGCTAACCCAACTAATCTAATTGCTGAGAGAGGGTCTTGTCTGTCTCTCTCCCTGCAGCCCTTCAGGGAGCCTAGCCTTGCCGAGGACATGCATTGAGGGATACTTTCTAGATCTATGTGCTATTCATGAAGGAAAGATAAAAGGCTTCCTTTTACCCTTGTTAGTCCTGGTTGCTGATGCGCTTTGGTGCTCTGGTTGTATTCAATGCCACTGAGACTGTAGTTCTCCTGGTACCTTCAGTAGATCTATACTTGGCTTCTTCAGAGGAAAATATGTAGAAATCTGTTCAATAGAACTATTGAAGAAAAGTAGCCTACAGGAGCAATCCCTTAAGAAAGCCAATGCAAAACTAGAGCAAAAAGATTTTGCAACCACTCAAGATATGCTAGTTTCTGTGCTCCATTAGTGTCCTTCTCTTGGGTAAGTTACATTCCTACACAATGGCAAGTTCTCCTAAAATTTCTCTTGATGTACTCAACACGCAGCTCATATATGCTTTCAGGTTTTTTCACTGTGTTCTGGACTAAATTAAAATGATTTTGTCCTCACTGGAGACATCTCCGATTACTCACTTTCAGTTTAGTTCCTCAGTTGTGTTCAGAGAGGAAAGGGGTTCCAACTAGAAACTGAATCTTCAGGGAGAATTCAGACTTAGGACTTGAATTGCCTTCTTAAGTAAGTGATCCTGTAACCTCAGACCTTTCTCCAGAGGAGACATGGGGCTTACCATGACTGTGGCTTACTGTCAGCTACTTGCCCTGGTGTCTCACTTTGCCTCAACACCATAGCCCTGAATTTAGAGCTGAGCCAAAACATGATACATAAGCAAAAGGGAAATCATGCCAGTTTTCACTGTATCCATATTTACCAGGATTTTAAATAAATTTGTTTCTGCAAGAGTTGTAAGTAATTCCTCCAGCTCCCTCTTGAAGTGCAGTGTGTTAAATTTCAAAGGCACATTAGATTTTCTTCCTGTCTCTGCTGTCCAAACAGGATGAATATGCATAAAAGAATGACCACAAATGAGAAAATAGGACCAGGTTCAGATATCTTTAGACTGTGCATGAGAGAGCTGAGGGGGCTCTTTATCTGTTGTTTCCTTGTATTTAGGACAACTCTAACTGTTGGCACTTAACCCAGCATAGACAAAAACATTTTGGGTATTAAGGTATAGCTGGAGTAAAAAGCACAAGAACTGCAAGAAACACCCAATTCTTCCTGGAAATTTTTCCATCTCAGCTGCAGAAAGCAAATCTAAGCCTCATTCCTCTACTTCACTAAAGTAGTTCAAATTGGAATAGAGCAAGGGGAAAAAAAATAAAAAAGGCAAAGCAAAACGAAAAAAAATACCCTAGAAACATAAAACCACAGCCTGCAGACAAGCAATTATTAGGATTACCAAAACAAAGCACTTGAAGGTAGCGTGGAGCTTTGCATGGAATCAGTTCCATGGAAGATCTAGATGTTTCCTAGACCATGCTCAGAAATAGGAACCAGTGGTTCTAAGTCTACTGACAAACCAGTATAACCTTTACAGAATTCAGCAACTGGTCTGCGATTCTTTCACCTGTGCTGCCTGGACCAGAGCATTTGATTCATCCAGCCACAGCTCTGCGATCTTCGCTAGAAAGAAGGCGCTTCTCTGGAGCTCCTGTGAAGGTCCAGTTGCACAACCTCCTCATTCATGTGCACAGTTCTGCCTGTGCGTGTGGTGTGTGGACCTGTGCGACAGTCAGAGCATCACCCAGATGAATGCCAGCTGGGCATCCATCCTTATGTACATGGCACACATGTACACGGCAATAGGATTTTATCTGACGTATAGAATTATAACCGTGCCTTTGACACTCGAGCCTCCCTTCTGAAATCTTGTTTACAAATAATTAATAAATTGCTGTCAGAAATTGATTGATATAAAATATGAGAGTAAAATAAATTACAATGTCAAGTTAATCAAAATGCAGAAGTACCCATGCCTGGTAGGAGAGGATAGAATGTGCAAGCCCATGAGATGGAGGGTCACTTTGTGTGTGTGGCTGGGGGTCTTACATATCCTGGCAGACTCCAGAGAGCAATTCCTGCAGTGGGAATACCTTTTTACCTCTCTTGCCTCTTCACAAAAGGACACATTAATCTCCTCCTTGTATTTATGGCAGCTTTTACTAGCTGCATTGAATCAGATCACCTTGAGATTTGGTTCAAACACAGCAAGTCCCCTGAGTTTTTTCCCCAGCAGTTAAGGAAGAAAAAAGTATTTAAACACTCACTTCAGGGAAGCTGCAGACTAAGGCATCACCTCTTCCCAGATGTGGATTCTGCCTGACTTTGAAGTGAATCTATTGAGCCATCCTTGAGAGGGTTCTGCATGTTGTGTCATTATGTTAAGTTGTTAATTGTCCTAGTTTCCAGTATAATGTGAATTAGAGTCATTAAGATCCACTGCTGCGGCAGGTTTTACTCTCTAGTTATTTGCTCTACTTAAAAAGACGTATTATCTGAGTCTCTGAGGTCTTGACTATTTTCACCTGTCCCATGGAAACTTGGCATTTAGTCTAATGCAAGCAGAAATCAGGTTCAAGGGGTTCCTCTGGCATGAAAATTCATAGGTGAAAGGCTGAAAATAATGAAGTATAAATATTTTAATCTCTTAGATTTTAAGGGAACATGGTTGCTTTTCTGGGGAGTTGCAGCTGTAGCTTATTCTCTGCACTTTAAAATGTTAGTGTGTGTTTTAGATGACCAACTCCATACTGACAAGCTGATTAATGTCTGGAAAAAACAGGAACATTCTTTCAATGGTTGAAAGCTGTAGACAAGTGTTGGGGTTATTTTGTTTTCTGTGGAGTAGTAGCCTTTTTCCAAAACACTCTGTCTGCTCCAGTTCTGTTCATACCCTCCCGGTTTTAATACAACACAGTCCACTAATAGGGATACTGAATACCACTAATAGGGATTTCACAGATACTGAAATAAATCTCCTCCAACTTACTTAACTGCAATTAGAATTTACCCCTAAATTTATAGCTCAACCTTAGCTCAATATTCTGGTTTTGTTTTCAGTTTTTAGCCAGAATGTCTGTTATGTTCCCTCAATTCTCTTGGCTGGTTCACAACTAAAGAAATACATAAGAGGTCAGAAAATTTATTTCACTGCTTCAACAAGAAATTAATAGAATTGATTAGCCACAGTATCTCAAGGCTTAGATCCATGCTTTGCAGAGGTAATTCATAATATCCTGAAAGTTGAAATCCTGAAATATCATTTCACTGCTGTGAATAACACCAAATCAGCTATTCGTTGCACTCAGTAAAGATACAGTATAGTGAAGAGAATGATAAGCCCAGCTCGCTGTTAGCACTGTAACGAAAGCAGCAAAGCATGACAAGGTTAATCCCTGCCATTAAGAGTGACTATAGCACACCTTGTTGATATTAATAAGGTCTTCGAGCTTTATTTTATAAAAGGCTTAATAAGTCATAGTGTGAAGTTGACCCAAATATGCTGCTGATGCATTTCTGTCATCGTATGATATGCCTACTTTGCAACTGGTAGAGTAGGATGCTCTGTAGACCCTACTCCTTAATCAGAGATTAAAGCAGCTATCATGGTTGTAGATATGGAAAACTCTAAGAAATACTGTGCGTCTTATGGAGTTTTATAGTGTCATCCAAGACTTACTCTGAGACCCACAGGTGAGCCTATGAAACACAATCAGGATTGTCGCCTCTGTACCTCTTTTTTCTTGCATTTTATTTCTCTGGTATCGAAATCAAATATTGTCAGCATTACACTTTTATTTAAACCATTCCTTTATTGCTAATAATATGGGACAATCTTTAATAGCTACTCCATTGAAATCTAGCAAGACTAAAACCCCTAACAGAGCAAAACATGCTTGAGCTGTCACCCAAGAAATATACACTATTACAGCTCTTATCAAACTGCAACTGAGTAGGGTTTTTAAGTGCAAAATGTAAAATAAAACACAAATATTTCCCAGCAAATTGTGTAGCCAGTGCTCTTCGGGCTTAAAGGCTTTGTTGACTTCTCCCTGAAGTCTTGTTGGGTGTCCTCTCTGTGCAAAACTGTTCCCCAAGTAATTCATGCAAGTAGCCAGCAGGATGCAAGCAACTAGGATGCACATGGTCTACAGGATGTCTCAACAAACTGATAGCTGAGCTCTGTGGACTGGTTGTGCCTGAATGCATCAGACACATTATATTCTACTGGGGTTTTTCTCTATAGGTAAATCACTGGAACAGGTATTCACACCAGTTTTAAGCTATAAGAGCGAAGTTATGCCTGATTTGCATAGCATCCCTGTAAAACAGAGCTTCCAGTAAGGAACTGTAGAGCCAAGATTTCATCCCTAATAAAACTTCCCCAAAAAGTCATCATTTCAATACTGGAAGTAATAAAGTAAAACCTACTTATGGGCAGGTGCTGAGAACAGCAACAGCAGCCCCTTGCTGCACTCTTATCCTAGTTCACTTTTATCTCAGCCACTTATTTTTTCATTATGGGTTTAACTGTGAGGGTTCTGGGGATATGTAGTGTTTGACATACTGCTTAACGCAATAGGGCTCAACTTGGGGCCATGCAAATATGAAATTTATTGCCAGATTAAACTCCTACCAAAAATCATTAGTATTTTTCTGCCAAGATGAACACAACAATGAAGATTACTGGAGCTGAGAAGAAATCTTGGGGTTTGTTTGTTTCTTTGTTCGTTTATTTTTAGGCAAGCAGCTTTCTTAGTAAGTGTCATGGTTTAACCTGACAGGCAGCTGAACAGCTGCTCCCTCACTTCCTCCTACCCCCAGTGGGTTGGGGTAGAGAACTGGGGTGGGGGGGAAGTAAAATTTGTGGGCTGAGAGAAACACAGCTAAATAGGACATAAGTGGATGGGATAATAATAACAGAATTAAAATATATAAAACAAGTGATTGTTCACCACCCACCAACTGACGTCCAGCAGTTCCTGAGCAGCAGTCCCTGACCACTTACCCTCTAGTTTATGTGTTTAGCATGATGTCACATAACATGAAAAATCCCTTTGGCCAGTTTGGAACAGCTGTCCTGTCTGTGTCTCCTCCCAGCTACTTGTATCCCCAGTCTACTAGCTGGTCAAATAGTGTCAGAAGCTGAAAAGTCCTTGACTTTTTATAAAAACTGCTTCGTGGCAACTGAAACATCAATGTGTTATCGACATTATTCTCAGCCTAAATCCAAACCACAGCATTATAGCAGCTACTAGAAAGAAAAATAACTTTATCCCAGCCAAAACCAGGGTGGTAGTAGAAAGCAGGAAAGCTTACAGTTCTTGGTTGACAAATTAGAAGTAACTCTAGCACACAAAGCTGACCCTACCTTAGGCAGTGTAACATTTTCTCACATTCTAGTTTTGTACATTTGAATGCTCTTGCTCTGGGTGTATCCCTCTTGTTTTCTCCTCTACTCAGCAGAAAGCAAAAGGATCTTTTCTGAAGGTTTTTCTTTTTGCTTCTGTCTGATCAATTCTGCTCTAAGGTAAGCAGGTCATAATTATGACCTTCTTATGAGAGAAAGGGCTTTGAAATGTGTTTTTAGGTGGTTTCTGATGGCTGTGTGGTAGCTCTTTGTCTCCAGGGGAATCCACTTCTGCCCCATCTCACAGTGTCATTAACATATAAGCCATTACTGCCCATTTCTTTGGATACTCAGGAACACAAAATCAAGGAATACATATACCAGATGGGGAATGGCAGCTTCACCACCCTTTGCTTCACTGGCTTGTTATTAGCAATCTTTAATTCTGAGTATGTGAAAAATGGAATGCAAAATGCCACAAATAATTGCTAGAATATTTATGAACTCAAAAATGTAATGATAAGGTTTCAGAAGCTGTTATCATCATGAATAACACTACATATGCGACCTCAGCACAACTCAGTCAGTGCCACTGTAATCTCTGTTCAAAAATTATTCATCCCGAGCAGAAGGACATGCCATCTCAGCAGGTTGTCACAAATTTTCCAGAGAGTGTGTGAGCACATTTGGATTTAAGGAAAAAAGCCCACTCTCAAAAGTTAGTGATGGAGGTTGTTAGAAGGTCTAGCCAAAGCAATTATTTTCAACTACAAGCCAACAAAACATTCTTGTTGTTTGTTTTTCTCTGGATTGTCCTTGGCTTTCAGAGCTGTAAGACAGCTGCAGGCTAGAGGGCAGCCACACTAGCCAAGGAGGAGCAGCAATTAATTCCAAAAACCCCTCAAAGCAGTACAGGGAGGTGCATGAACATGCCTCCTGAGGCTTTCACGGGGAATAAGGCACCTGTATATATTTTTTAAACATGATCTGCCCCGAAGTTCACCTGCTAAGTCAAAGGCAAGTCCTTGTGGGAAACAAGCAGGAAATGAGAGAATGTCAAAAATAAGGTACTAAAGGAAACTTTGGAGAGAATAACACAAGCAACTAATAACTGGAGACTGCATCTGCCTGACAGAAATCCATTAAGATTTGCCTTTGCCAGGCAGAACCCAAGAACAAAGGGAAAACTGAAATGCTTACTGATATGCAAGAACTGGAAACATGGAATTTCAGCACAGGCACAGAGGCACCCAACAAAAAAAGAGAAGGCCTCTTCCCATACCCAGAAGTGGAAGCAAGGGGGAGGAGAGAAATATGCTATTGTGTTATCAGTTTGCTGTGCACGGAAGTAAAGTTTTGTCAAAAATAAACTTTTTTTCAGAGATGCTTTATGGAGATGTCAGACACTGGGGTTGTCAATCTACCCAGACAAGCAAAAAACAGAAATTACCCCCAAAACCCATACTGAGAAGGTTCAAACTAAGTAGAGTCACTCTGGGTTAAATGCACGCTGCTTCACCACCCTGACGGATGCATCAGATAAGCTCCTGGTCTTGCTCCTGCTCCTGCTCCAGCCTTCGTATCAGGTTATTTGGGCACAGAGGTGTCCAATGGTGACTTGAGATCTCTGTGTTCCCATAAGTGGGCTCTGACTGTTCCTCAGAGGAGTCACTAGCTCAGCTCATGAAATGGATGTATTTTGTTTGCTTGCTTCTTCTGCTGCCCCTGTATACTGTATTTTCTGACAGTGCCAGCCCTGCAAGAGGGATGAGGCTGCTCCTCTGAGGCAGGTCCCACGGCTGTTGATGGCAGCAATCCTCCACAAGTCCAGTGTCAGGCTGGCAAGGGTGAGAAGAGAGGACAACTTGTGGAAAATGAAATTCCAGAAGAAAAATAAAAAAAGGAGTAAAGAGAAGAGCAGAGAAAATTGTGTGAAGGGAGACAACGTAGAAAAAAAAAGACCAGTCCACTTTACATTTTAATACTCTTTTTAATCTCCTACCTGTTTCTTTTTAAACACTGTAGAGTTTCTGTGATACAGAATAACTAACGTAATACCTTTGTTCTGTTGCACCCTCAGACATAACAACTGAGACCTGTATTTTTTTTGTCATCTAAACCCAACCAAAAATAAGAACAGTTCAATCAAAGAAGTAGGATAGGGTTGGTATTTTGGTGCAAAAGTCTTGGAAAATGCCTAAGGCTTCCAGACTGTCTTACAGAAAGCTGGAGCATCACATTTGCTCTTCTGCCATTTCTCATTGACTGAATACTTCATGGTCCTTCTGCCTGGAAAACCTGTTGCAATAAAACAACGTCTTTCTTTCTGTTTTTCTTTCTTTTTTTCACCAAAGTTTCTCATATAGTCTAATATGAAAGAAATAAATTAATGCCTACATCGGGGGCACTTAGGTACCATATAAGGTCGAACATAGACATGCATACAGAATGCAAAGCTGGTCCTGCATCATTCTGCCTGAATGCCATACTCAAATACTTCTCAGTGCTCCATTTCTAATTAGATTGACTAGGTAGTCATGAATCTGATTTTAGTTATTTTGATGTAAATCTAGCTAATTTTGCTATGGTGCATCATCATGGCTAGGCTTGGTGAACAAAGATTTGGGAAAGGCTCTACCCACGCTTGCTGCAAGCGCGCTGATGCCTAAAGAGGCCGATGTAGGTGCATATAGTTACTTCAAATATGAAGGTGGACAGCAGGTATGACTTTTGTAAAAATTTCACCCAGAAATATTTCCATTTTAGATGAACATAATATAGTCTAAAAAGTTGACTCTGATGTTAAGTTTTGATGCCCATAGGGTGTATTTCAGGTTTTTTGTTCTCTTAGCAGTGTTGATTACATTCTTAATTTCCAGTAGATTAAAAGGTTTGTTCTTGTTAATATATTTTCTACTGGTTTAGTGGATTTGGGCATAACAAATTAATAGATAGTCTTTGTTTTATGCATTTAGAAGTATATGAAAACTTCAATCACACTACTCCATAATTCCTATTAAAAGTCTATTTTTCTTCGATGTAAAAAGAAAACAGTTGCATATCAGCTTTCATATTAAATGACTCTTACTCCAGCAAATTTAGCAGAGATTTAAATAATGAGATATGTTACACTTTGGTAAAAAATGATGCAAAAACTAATGAAAATTGACAAAGTTGTGCAGTTTGTTCTAATTTGGCAATATTGGTCATGCAAATCCAAGGCATTTGGCAAAGGTGGTCGGAGAAAAGCTCCTGATAAAAACTGCTGCCATTCAAGCTGATATAAAGCAAACATAGTAAAGATATTGTTATGTGTTACTGAAACAAAGAAGGTCATATCTCAGAAACAAGGAGATGTACTACAAACTTACTGAAAGATTTGTAGCAGTAAACTGATAGGATGAGCAGCCTTCCATTCTTTAAGCATTGTATGCCTGAGGGAGATTTTGTTGACTTGAATAGATTTACTCCCAGCTGGTACCAGCCTAAGTGAAAGAATCAAGCTCTGCATGTAGACATTCTGCTGGTTAACTAAAAACCTGGGGGAAAATTGGATGACGGCATTTCTCATATTTTCTCCACCCCTAAGATGTTACAAGATATGATCAAATGCAACAAGATGCTTAATCTTATTTGCATATTTTCCCATCTTTTTATGCAAGATGCTGGAAAAAAAAAAAGTTGCATGAAGTGAGTATCGCTTTGCCTGGATAATAAATGTAAACTATTTTAAGGTGTGTTCAAGGACAGTTCTGCTCATTTCAAATTTCCTTTGGTGGTTTAGGCTTTGCAGTTTTTCCAACAAAATTGTTATGCAGGACACTGAAAGCTATTGAAAATTTTGTAACATTTGAAGTTGAGAAGCAAAAGAGTGTAGTAGTACAAGTCTGATTACTTTGGTTTCAACTATACTAATGCTACAGATTATTTTTGTAATCCATTTCTGTATTACTTGTGGTGACTTGCAGAGTGCTTAATTACTGCTTGGAGGCAAAAATTGTGGCACAGATGTCATTAAAAAAAAAAAAAAAAGAAATATTTAGAGAGTGCAAAAAAAAGTCACCTTTTTTTTAGAACTAGTTACTGTGTCCAGAAGGAGATACATTTTTACGGCATGCATAAGGCAAGAATATTTGCCTTGAAGCAAACCCCCAGTACCTCCCTTTCTGTTTTTAGAATCAACTATTTGGTTGTTCTATGACATTGTTAGACAGATCTTTCATTGTTAATAGTTTCTTTTACCATACTTTCCCCTCCATGGAATTAGAAATCTTCAGATTATTTGTCATGGTATTACACATGTTTCCCAGCTCTCCCTCAGATTCAGTATATGTACCTCAAATTGATGGTACATGGTAAAAATATCCCAAAGAAAATGTAGTGAAACTTTAAGAAAAAAATGTGGGGGAAAACCCCCCTATTTTTTTATGTTTTAATTGCATTAACTTCATATTTCCTTCAAATAGTCTTGAATTTGACACCTGTCATGTTAATCCAGGACATTTCCTCTCATCAACCTCGTGCCCAAACTTAACTGCCTCCTCTTTCCCTGGAAACTTATAAGAGACTTGTAGAAACACGAGCACCTTGCAAAATCTGATCCAGCAAAGTGAGCCAGGTTTTTAGCTGATCACCTCAGCCTAATCACAAAGCCAGCAAACAAATGGGTTCTCTCAGAGACCTGATTAGAAATGAGATTAGCTACTGCCTGTCTAAGAGCTGGTAAAACACAGAGGCAGAGAACAGGGCTGTTACGTCAACTTAGCTAGTGGTAACCAAGGTGAAAACATTTTCTCAAATGTATGGGAGCCCAAACAGCCTATTTTTTTAATGGGAAACATAAATACTTGTGTTTCTTGCAGTAAAACAGAGATGTTGAATTTTGTGAATTTAACAAGAAAAATGTGTGTTCCTGGTTTAAGTGTTCAGATTCTTACCCAGAAAGTCAACCTGGTAGTAGGTATTTATCACTCCAACCACTCGCATGCAATTAACGATCTCCTTTTTTCTTTGCTTCACACAAAAAAGCACTTTTCTCCATCTTTTTCTGTGTAATCTGAAGTTTAAATCAAGATGGTTTGTAACAGCCTTCATCCCAGTGCACCTGCTTCTTTTTCAGGATTCCGTCCATCAAGGAGTCACTTTTCTGTGCACTGAAGCAAAAATGAAGCAATTGGAGATTTACCCAACTTCTTGATATCTCAAACTAGGCATTTTTAAATTAATTTGGCTAATTTAAGGCTCAGATCTTCATGAAAAACTGGGTTTTTACAGGCTCTGAAATAGATTTGCTTTAATTTGGTACTTGTCTTTCCCTTGAGAATGGATAAGCACTCACAGATACACCCACACTTTCCACATTGCTGGGATCTTCCTCACTGCTGGCACAGGCTCGTCAGTTACAAGGCTGTTTTGTGTGTGTACTGAACAAGCTGTCTATATTATGATTTCTTATTTTGATTTATTTTCCCCAGTTTTTTTATCTGTATTTAATATCACCCAGGAATGGCCATACCAGTCCAGTTGCCCATTACCCTCTGTGATTGGATCCAAAAGCAGGTGCTTAATATAATATTTAAGGACAACATGGAGCATTACACCCATCCCCATTATATACTTTCAATTTCCAATTTTCTGTGACATAGGGAAGTCAACATAACTTAGGAAATACAGATAAACCTGCACAGAGGACTTTCAGCCATTAAATTTGTTTTAATCTCTGTACATTCCAGAACTGGATGAGTTGAAAGGATAAAAAGAAAAATAGCCCTCTGCTGCCTCTATAGGAGAAAGAGGAAGAGCTAACTTGGGCATTTTTCATTTATGTAAACTAATTTCAGCCCAATGTAACTATGCTTTTTGCTGCATTTTTAAAAGGAATATTAAATTGTACATGAAAATGTATTTCTTAAAGGGGGGCTGAAACTCTTAAGGTGTGCCCAGTATGCACTCTGTAACGCTACAGCACCCCCAAGCTGCACTCCAATGCACCCAAGAAGTTGTAGACCAGTGGGAAAGAAATACCACCAATATGTTACATCAGGTTTTCTCTGTTAAGTTTCTACTGCCTTGAAGTTGAAAAGACCAGGATGAAAAACTTCTGTACATAATCACTATCATTAAGTTGTTTGGCAGATTAAACTGAATTTGTTTGAATTGAGTTATGTGTTTTGAGCCGGTTCATAGACTAAGACTTCATAGAATTTTGATTTCTGCCTCCAGAACTCCTCATTCTAACGTTGCAATTTTAATAAAATTATTTTTGTCTTTTTAGTATCAATACCTCCCACTGACTGTCAAGAACATTCCTTGCCAACTATAGTTCATATTTGCAGAGGTGTGTGAGCCATCATGTCACATACACACATGCACACCTCTTTAGCCCTCTTTCCCATCTTTATGCATACCTGTTTTTTCTCTCCTTCTCTCTTTCTCTCCCACGCAACTCTGAGGGCACAAATTCTGTTATTAACACACCAGCAATGTCGCATATGAATGGGAAGGAGTGCAGAGCACTAGTGTAATGTGTCATGTGTAATGTACATGCTCATGTGCAGCCCCAAGAAGCCTGTACTCACCTGAGCAAATGGCTTCACGTCAGGGCTATCAGCCAGGAACTAAAGATTCATGCTTGGCCAGAAACAAAAAAGTTAAAGAGATGTAGAACTATGCTTTCTGCATTTAATTCAATATACTTGGAGTAAGCCAAGGGCTTTAAACAGCTCTTTAGTCCAGATGCTGAGAACATTAATGTATGTATTGATGCAGAATTTTGAACTACAAACTCAACAACAAACAACTCTGAATCCAGGAGATTTTCTGGAATCCTTCAATTTTTCATTTTTGCCTTCTTGCCCTGGCCCAGGAAGCACAGGGTTTGAACTCAGAAAGCCAAGCTTATTTTGTTTCCTTGGTGTGGAATTTACATTCATGCCCAAATGATAATTTTTGTTTATCAAACAAGGAAAGAGATACTATAAAGCAGAATATATATGCCTGTAAATTCTTTTGGGATTACACTGCCTAACACAGGGGGTCTGCCAGGAACTTTTAAACTCTGTTATTATTAAAATAATTTCATAGGTCCATATATCCAGCTGCCCACTCTCATGATTTTATCAAGAATCTCCCTGTAGCAGACACAACATTCTCCTCTGGCATCAGGAGATTACATGACAATTTCCACTTTCATTTATAATGACAAAAGCTCCCAAGTTCATAAAGAAGATCCTGAAAGCAGGAACAAAATATAAGCAGAAAATAAAAAGACCACATTTTTAAAAATTAAAGTGTGCCTCACCAGAGTCTGAAGTTCTCCCTTATGATTTCATCCTGGTGATTACCACAAGCAGTTAAGGCTTAGCTCTAGAGGCTGGCTCTGCCCCCTGCAAATTTGTACGGAGCTGGGATTGAGGATCTTGGCTCCTGGTCTCACTAACATAGGAAATAAAAGATATGTAATAAGGAAGAAAGTACTGCAAGGGATGTCTAGCACCCAATTAGGGACAGAGCCAGAAGGAATAACCTGGATCGGATGGATGAGCCCTCAGCAGAGACAGAAACATTATCAGTATCTGGGTACAGTACACTCGGCCATGGTCCTCGCCAGCCATGAATTGTTTCAGGATTCTTCAAGATAAAGAGACTTCCCTGAGTACCAGTTATCGTTACTGTGCCATGCAGATCTGTTCTCACAGCTGGATGCCCTGATGCCCACGGCTACTGCTGCTTGAAGCAGCACTCATTCAAGCCACCTGCCAATGCAACTCCACAGATCAGCCAAATACCACAATCGAAAATGTTTCTATACCTTAAAATTAGTTTCTTTGCAATTCAAATTTGATACCTCAGCCTGGTGTTTGATGTTCTTAGCGACAGTTTGAAGGGCACCTCAAAAAAAGAAAACCCTGGCCAAACAACGCTGGTACTTTATGCATCGACAATAAACCTCCCCATATCTTAATTTGCAGCGTGAGAAAAAATACCAAAACTTTAAGAAAGGTAATTAATTTCTACACTGATAAGAAACTCCTTTGTAAAACAGAAAGACATTTCAGTCTTCCCAGACTAAAGCCATTAACTACTGTTCTGAAAGAGCTTATCTCAAAACCCCTCTCCCCATTTCATTAAGTGCCAAGATTTAATCAGGCTGAGTCAGGTGAAGACCAAGGGGCAGGAGAGCCGTTCACAAAGGACATAGGTAAAAATTCATACTTCCTATTAGGCAGTTGGAAGTAAAGGGAAGTTGGCCTGCTTTTATCCTTCCTTTGCATGTCTAGGAGTGACCTCTTTCTTTCTTCATGGAGAGTGAAGACTGGAGGATGTTGTGTTGGGGCATCAGGAAGGTACTTTTCCAGCTAAGTCTATATAGGCCCTTCAGCTCATCCCATCTTTCTCTTAGCACCCCAAATGCAAAGTTAGGGCATTAGATTTCAAAGTGTAACACTCCCATTAAAGCACTTCACAGAGACATTTAGCTCAACACACTTGCAGTTGCTGCTCCAACTGGAGTTCAGTGCCCCAGCACAGGACTTGGAGATGGAAAGGGTAGTACCTGCAGTACCACACTGTTGGGAACTCAGTGAACTCATGTCCTGGAGCAACTTGAAAAATAGCTAGTGCATCATTTTAATAAACTTGCAGCTTCCGTTACCTTCAGTTGTGTACATCTGGATCAATGACTTCCTGTTCAAACCATTTCTGATGTGTTACTGGAAACTGCAATTTTATTTTTTTTTCTGGTTTGGAAATGCAGCTATGTATTATATTGCTTGCCACTCAGCACTTTTCTGAATCCTCATCCATTTCCAGGCACTGCAGTACCCTCTTTGGTCTTGTCCAGTTTGAAAGTTAACAGAGCTTTTATTCAGGACTGGCACGGTCACTGTCTGTAAGTCACCAAATGGACAAGATAAACTTTTTTAAATAAAGAAGTCCTGAAAAGATAAATTAAATGAATGCTTTGCCTTGGCTTTGGATTGTTCACTGAAACTCAGCTAGGACTGGACCTATAGGTAAACTTGTATACAGTGACACAGATAGCACATTCAGGACAGAATCCCATTCCCAGTGATTACTGCAGGGATGAGATACCATCTGTCTAGGGGATATAGGGCAAGCTGGACCTCTTAGGACAAGACTGATCCTGTCCAGCTGAGGCACATATGCCTTCAAGGAGACATGTGATATTTTTCCCATAGGCTCTCTGAGAGGAGGAGTTTGTTTCCAGGATATTGTCTGCTGCTCTGCCTTCACTAGTTTGGCCTCTGAGGCCAGGTTAACTTATTCTCAATCCATCACTTTTATGCACCTAAGGAAAAAAATCTCCCTAATACCTCATGTTCCAAGAATACTGAGTGAGAATGCAACTGCAGAGTCCTGTCTCTCCCTAACACAATGCATAACCAGAGGCAGCAGCCAGGGCACAAGTCCTGAGCAAGAGCTTCTAATTATCTCATGGTCATTCATAAACAGCACTAAGGTTAAATATATGAACTGCTCCTATGCTCACAGATACATTGCCCAGTATTACAGAGGCCAGAATTTCATTCCCAAAGGCTTCCAGGACTCAGCTTCTCAGCCTGCCTATCTCCTCCTGTGCATGTGTTGACAACTATTCTTTCCTCACCCGTATATCCAAAGCAGAAGCTAAGAACGCAAAGGTTATTCACTTCCAAAACCCCCTCTCTATGGACAGGTCTGTGATGTCTCTGATGATGAATAACACCATGCTGGCATGCAAATTTGCGAAATGTAACCAAGGAAACAGGGCCCTTACTAATACCACACACTTCTCAGAGCATTAGCTGGAGGCAGTGCAGCATCTCTGGTATCTGTATGCTGTCACTCACCTCTGGGAATGCAATGTAAAAATAATTACATATGTATAATGAGGAACCGGAAAGAAACGTGTTGTATGTAAATATAGCCAGACAGTCCTCTCAGTCAATGGACTAATTTGCTCAAGAAAGCCAGTGGAGCAGAATAGCAGGACTGATTTGGTTTTTATTCACAGCGGAAAACAAAGTAGATTCACAAGAAATACACCACTGTTCAGGTCAGATAGGTAAAAATTTCTTGTTAACAAGCATCTGACCATGTGAAAAGGTTCCACATGCTATGGGAATGATCATGGACCTATAACTGTAGCACATTTGAAAATTTCGAGCAAGGTTGTGGCATGTGTGAGCATCAGTGCTATCTTAAACAAACAAACAAATGACAAACAAACAAATAACACAACAACTTGAAGTCTGAGGCAGTCTGAATAATAGAGAGGCTGATGAGAGGAATTGTGAGCTAGTGAACAAAAGCTTGAGGCTGCCCTGATGTGCCAGTCATCCATAATATAACCAGACAAGTGCTTGTTGGAGGGGATTATCTGGGACTGGAACAGGGAACATGAGCTGTGGAGGAACTTGAAAAGAGTTGAAACTTAAGTCTGTGTTTGGGTGATGCTCATGGTCACTTTGGATGCAGCATACCTCTCATAGCTTACTGTTCCTTATGTTTTCCACCATGTCATCCCAGCACTGGGCCGTGCTTAGCAGCCAAACTACCTCTCAGGACAGGATGACACAAGAAACACAGTCACCTGTGAGACGAGCAGAATTAACTCCTTTTTGAGAAATCTATACTGTAGGCGTGATGTTAGTGTGAGCCAAGCTAACAGCCTCTGAGAGCAAAGTGGCACAGGGTAGAGGCAGGCGGCCACTTGGCAGGAGAACCGTGAAGATACAGGATCAACGTCCAGTTCTGAGGTGGCAACGGGACTGTGGGGAGGGGACCATGCTGGAGTGGGCAAACAAAGAGGAGAGAGAGGAAGGCAGCTATCTGATCCTGTGCTGCAGATTCCTGGAGAGAGTTAGGTCTTTCAGAATGAGAAGGTTTTTAATTAGGAAATGTGATAAGTTAAAATAAAACCAAGCAGATAGCCATGATCCTCTTGTCTTCCCTCCATCCCTATCATTCCTCTCCTGCCTCTCTGGGTTCTTCATTAGGTTCTTTAGGTTTAGAGTTCAGGATTCCATGATGCTAATCCTATACCAAATGATAAAAATCTTTTAGACAGAAGTGAACTTTTTACTCAGTGGGCTGTATTATAAAGAATCTGAATCTACTTCTATGAATAGGACATGAATAAGTGAAGAAACAAATGTCATCATATCATTGGTAATGAATGGAAAGATTCCAGCTGCTGCAAGTGAGTTGCAAAAAAAGTTTGGTCATTCAGTACATTTTGAAGGAGAACTGCAAATCTTGGACATCCCCCTAAAGCTTCTGGAAATTCATCTGAAGTGTCCCAGAATGCTGATTGTAGAAAATGTCAGGAAAAAATGTCTTTCTTTGGTTTCCAGTATTTCTTCATTTCCTTCAAAGCAGCACTACCCAAAAAATACCTGTGGCATTTTCATAATTCCACTTTTTCTCTCACAGATTCAAAAAAGTTACAACATGTAAGAGAACATATAATTAAAACCTATTTTTAACCTCAAAAAGGTATTATATTTGGCACATTTGTGTTTCGGGAAAAAGCTTAACTTAGATTTTTTTTCTGTTACGTGTTGTTTGTGCCTCCTTATGGTTCCTCCATGATTTTGTAACAATCCCAAAGCACTTCGTACCAGCTGAACTTCTGGAATTTAATTTTTTGCACTATTTGAATAAACACATTGTGTTTTCTCAATTCATTTTTCTAAATAGGCTGTTATACAGAACAAAGATACCTTTCTTATGTAGGTGATGACATACTTGGTGTTGGCCATCAGGTCCCAGTCCATGTCTCGAGCCAAAGAACAGCACAGCTCTGGTTGATTCAAAAGTCTAGCAATATATACTAATTCTGAATGCAGAGGATACTGAGTGAAATCCAGCATAGCCCAAAAACTAGTTATGTGTAAGTGCCAAGTGTTTATTAGGAGATTTATAAAATCAATTTGAGCTCCAAGCTCTGCATGTTCATGACAAAAAGCCTCATGCGACATTATGATGTCACTGAGAGTCACCAAGATGGTGCAGACTGAGTGAATGCAGAGCAACTGGGAAATGACTTCATGAGATAACACTGATGTCAAGATAAACTACAAGAAAGGTGGGACGGTAGCTAGAGAAAACATAATAGCCATTAGTGACCTGTGGGTTTCGGTTATTCTGTGAGAGTGTCAGAAATACAGCTGGGAACCATTTGACATTGACAGAAAAAAACCCACTAGTTTTGTAAAAAATAATAACCCTGGCACCACTGTCACTAAGAAAACCTTTGAAATACTAGATAGGTAGACACTTTAGAAGATAAAAGAGGCATGGAATATTTATTTAAGGAAACTAAGAGAGAGAGATATAATGTAATGAATAATACCAGCAATGCCAAATGGGTTATTTACTCTTCTTAATTTACCTTGGGCCATAGCACAAGAACATAAAACTTATGAAGGAAATGTTAGAAGTTAAAACAATGAACGTAGATAAAAGCAAATAATTTTTATAAAATTATTTGTAAATCAGCACTTTCCCTTGAATGATTTCAAACCATTTTAATGAAGTTAGGCCTTGGATTTACATTTGAGAAGACTAAAACACAAGTAGTTGATTTGCAAAGACCATACAAAAAGTTTATTGAGAGAAGAAACCAATTCCTTTTTTCTCACTGTCTCCAGATAATTTAGAATTGAACTATAGAGTTACTACAGGACATTGTTGAAATAAGTTATATGGAACTTCTCTGTATCTATTAAGAACTTTATGTAAATAGTAAGTCAGAACATTAGACTTTGCATATGTCCTTGTGCTAGAATGTACATGACTTTAGTCGCATGTATACCATAGAAAAAGCGGTAGGAAATCCCCTGAGGACAGAAATTCCAAGGAACCAGTCCTATGGGATTAAGTATTTTACAACAGTGGCCATAAAGAAAAACTGTTTAATTCATTCACAAAAACATGCAATAGGTATTTCTGCAATGATTAATAAATGCAGTACATATAGACAAGAGCGCCGTGGAAGAGAGAGAGTGAAAACGTCCATCATGAATCCTCTGAGTTAAAGGTAAAAGATCTCAGTTGCATCCATTTTATGCAAATACTAATAATAAGAAGAGGGGGGAAAAAAGACTGTTATCTTGTGGAAGCAAAAAAGCAATTGATTGTGGAAATAATTTAAGCTTTGGTGATACAACATATGTTGCAACCCCAATTTAGAACCTGCACTGTTCCTATTGGTAAAGAAGCTACTAAGGAAGAAATTAAAGTGCATAATTAATGTTACAACATTACATTAACACATAAATAATTTCTCCAGCAGGTCATACGTTTCACATGCATATTTTATTAAACTGTAAGAAATAATTTTCTGAGTGACCCTGATCTTCCTACATTCTTTGAAGTTTGAAAGCCAGCATTATAGCCTATAAGTTTAAAGAAATGTAGAAAGAATTGTGAAGTTAAAAGGTACTTTTGATGTTTGTTCTTTCTCTTCTATCACAAGGGCATTCAATACAGAAGGAGTAGAAAACATTAATGCCTATGAAATTTCCATGGCCACGACGCTCATTTAACTCTTTCTAATCACTTAATATAAAAGGATAAAAAGTGCCATTCATTTACAAGGGGTGTCAAGATGGTGCTAGGAATTTCCTATCTCATTGCCCACAAATCCTTTTCCTACTGTCCTTGCACACATTGCTAGAAGTTACTCCTTGCATTGACAATAAGTACCTTCAGTTCTCAAAGTACACAGCAGTTTTTCATGTCTTTCGAGGTCAGACTCAGGCAATACCCTTTGTCCTTAGAGGCGTCTCTATTATCTCTCATCACATGAAGAAGCATCAGATTGCCAGATAATTTCCACTCCTTTGTCCAAACAGTCTCCATATCGTCACCACCCAGACAGCTCATCCTCAACCATGGTGGACTGTAATGGGAGGCAACTGTATGGTGTAATGGTGGCATGTCACTGTGTAATGGTGGTCAGTCAAATTTTTAGTTTCTTTCTTTCAAAGAAGGTTGAAAGTTGAAATCTGGCTGATAAATGGGACCAGGCTGGCTGTGCTATGAATACCTTCCCTTTGTCTCATTTATTCCTACAATTATTCAAGTCTTGTAGGAGTTGAGACCATTTTCTGGCATATAACTGAGGAAAAAGTGCAATTTAAGCAGTGAATGAACACTAGTGAAGTTCATGGGAATTTCCCCAAAGGATAAACATTCATTTTATGACTGGTAAATCTGTATCCATTCAGAATATTTCTGACCAGTAGCACCAGCAGGTGAATATACATTATAAACGCCCTTGTGGAAATATTTCATCTCCCAATGCGGCAGCGCCAAGCTTCAGAGTGAACCACACACTTGACTTCTTGGTGGTTATTCTAGGCAGCATCCTAAGCTTTGAGCTGAGAAGGCAAATGCAGCTAGTGAGGAAAAATAACTCAGAGAGATTTCAGAGAGAAATAAATTTGAAAAAGGAATGAAAAAAGCCTTACCAAAGGTTCTAAACCCAGCACTACCCTCTCTCCTGAGTGCAACGTCTCACTCATATTGTATATTTAAGTACATTTTTCCCATTAAAATTGAAGAATCAGAGGCTAAAGGGGTCGTGGGTTATTCCTCTCTATGCTGAACTCTACCTAGTACTTAAGGGCAGCAAGGAACACACCCACAGGCGCTTGAAATAATCCCTACATGTACGTCAAGTGAAATATCATGAGATTGTATAAAGCACATTTAAATCAATTAATCATAATAATAATTTCATAAAGCAGATTTCTCAGAAGTATTGATTTAAATTCCTGTTAAACTGTTAAACAAAATTACCTGGCCACCAAAGACGAGGTTTTAAGTCTCCCAGTTGTTGCAACAGTCTCTGTTTGCCAGCTGTATTGTAATAACCATAAAGTTAACATCTCTGACTTTATAATTATTTGAATTTTAATGAACAAGATGAATTAAATCTTTCAGCTTAGCTGCTTATGCTGTGAACCAGCCTGAGTTCCTGAAAGATAAGAAATATATTGTGCTTATTCAACAGCTTTTCTGTGTGGAGACAGAGGGAGGAAAAGAAACCAGGTTTCTGTGGAATTTAAACTCATTATTAAAAAAAAGATGATAAGGGTAATTATGACTATGAGTTGTAGAATTAATTAGTGAGTTTGAGAGCAGCTCCAAAATGAGAAAATGTTTCTTTTACCATGTCCAGGAACAGTGTGCTTTGTTAAAGGGGGGGTTCTGTCTGGATGTCCTGAATATATGCATCAGAATATAATTTCCTTCTAATCGCAGTGGTCCAAAAATACAGTTGAAAGAGTATGAAAGAACACATACTTTCTGTCAGCTTTCATTCTTTTTTTTCTTGTTGCTGAAGCTTTTATCAACCTCACTGGTATCTACATTTCACACAAAAATACTGAACATCTTTTAAGTTTTTCCATTTCCCTCAGAATGAAAGGGAAGCTGGTACATTCTTGCAATTTGCCAATAACACTAGCAAACTAAATGGGAGATAAGTAGGTGGTGAAGTTGGCTCATTTCCAGGCTGTAAATCCATTACCAGCATGGCAGATCTTCTAGCCAAAACGATCAGATCTTCTGTGAACAACAAAACATAGAAGGCTATGAATATTGACACAAATCCTTTTTGTTTTTTTTTTAATTCTGCAAGTAAAACAGACACAGGTATGTCATATACATATCTATGTACATACATGCAAACACATGTGAAAAAACTGACTCTGCATCTACTTGAATACCGTTCAGCACGGAAATTTACAACCCTAAGTGGAGGGTTAGGGATTTACCCTCATTTCTATGCAAAAATTCCAATCAGAGCTTAAATAAGAAGTTATTGATGAGCTAGTATATTTGCAGGTGTTTCTATCCACTACTCCTTTTCTTGCCTCATGCTTTTCCGTGTTAAACACCAGGAATGATGTTTTAAACAATAGGAAATGTAAGTTTCTACAACCGTATGTCTTTAAACTGTGTGCACTGCAGTTCTTTGAGTGAGGATTAGTATATTTTATGTTGGTTTTTTCCTATTGCAGTTTTTTTTTCCATGTGAGATTTTTAGTGTGCTAAACACTGAAAAATGCCCTCATTCCCCAGAATTATAAAACAGTTTTGGAAGGGTAAAAGAGCCTCTCTGTCACACACCTTTAAGTTTGAATATTTTGATTTCCTGTGTAATTTCAATTTCGCTGTAAATCAGAACTATCTACAGTAAGCAGAAAGCAGAACTGGAGTTTGCTGATATTATGGTCTGCCAGGAACAGGAGCTGTTACTGCAAGTCTGAAGAATTTTATACCTCTTGATGGCTTGTATACCATCTGAATCTTATTAAACTGCTTGTGCCTGACCTGGAGTCTGGAGCCTGGAGCCTGAGCGGGGAACCTCAATGCTAATAAGAAAATAGGTTTTAATGAATCACAACTTCAAAAAGAAATAATGTCAAATTTGAATGACTTCTTGGAAAGGATTTTACTATCAGCAGTGATTAACAAATAATATGCCAGCAAACCAACTGTGGACTGCTACATTTGTTTGTTTCAGCCTCTATTGTGACTGCGTGACTGGTCTTTGAGCTTCTTTATCCCAAGTGTGTGCCACAACCTGATGCCAAGAGTAACATCCCTGTTCCGTTGACTGTGTGAAATACAGTAGGAGGTCGGCTTTAGAGGTACCTGGCACAGCTGATATTGTATATACAGTAAAATTATAAAAAAGGTGTAGATCGATGTACAAGAGAAAACAAAGCTGCCAAATATGGGGTTACCGAGCAGAATCATAGATACAGAATTGTTCTTTCTCCTGCTGTAGGAAATGTTCAGCTACTCTTTAGCTTAGGTGACAATAAAACTGTAACTTGCACTCTGATAAATGCCAGTGTAGTATTCTGATCTGCCCCAAAAGACACAAAATCATATAAACACAACAGAGAATACTCCGGAGACTCCCGAGTTCATACTCTTTATAAAAAATGGATTTACTATCCTTAAGTTATTTCAATCAGAACAGTTGTCTAGTATTTAAAAGACTTAATGAAAGAAATAATGTATTTGTAAAGCCAAAGAAGATCAATCAAACATCTTCTGACTAATAGATCATTAAATAATCAACTTGATTTAAAATCTTGACATTAGTCCATTCACAGTTTTGTCTCCTTTCATTCAAGAAATACTTCCTATTTATTCCCTGGAGATTTCCATAATTCATACTCCAGGTGTACTTAAAGCTGACAGGTCACAATTTTAGCAAGCCATTATTAATGATGAGAGAGAACACAGACTTTCTGGTTTTTCAAGCTGGTTTGAGTTCTAGTCATTGGCATCAATAAAATCTAGTCATTGGCATCAATAAAATCATAAATCATGTTGGTTGAGCTTTCACTGAGATCAAAAGAGAAATGGCCTCTGAAGTTGTCAGAGGATGTGTGTGTGTGTGTCTGTATGTGTGTGTGTCTGTACACCGTCCATGCAGGCACACGTACGTGAGTTACTGATGGTGGGAGCCGGATTGTAGGAGCATCATTTTGCAGCTGTGCAGTTCCACCCACCATAATGTCCCAATTTTTGGACACTGGAACACCTACCAGCAGTGGGAACGACTTCAGGTAGTGTCTGTGCAATGTGCCATCACATCTTCAGACTGCATATTGAAAGAGCAAGGAGAAAAGTCAAACATAAAAGCCGTAGAGCAGTAGGCTTCCAGCACATCAATGTTATAAATGACCAGCTACAGTGTTGTTAGACTTTCAAATGGGGGGGGGAGAAAAAAAGATATCTTTTTGGACTGACAATTTTTATGCCCTTGAGCACTTTATTTTTTAATGACTGTGTTTGAAAATACTATCAGTGTATTCTCACCTATAGCCTATACTGCTGCTATTATGATGTCACATCAAAACAGTAACAGACCTGATTTTTAATCCTTGTACAGCTTTGCCTTTGTATGAAGTGCAGATATAAATGATTTGGCAGCCTGACATTTTGTGGGGATACAGTATATCCCTTCAGCACTCTCTAAACATAATCAGTTCAGTTTACAAGCCCAGATACTATTGTTACGAACTGCCCTGCTGCAGCTTTCCCCTTGCACAAGGAGAGCAAGCCGTGGCTGTACCTCCTGCGCTGGCAGCACCCGCGGCAGCGGCCGGAGCCGCGCTCCCGGCGCGCCGATCTGTGCGCAGCAGCCGCCGGGGCGCGGGCGGGCGCCGGGGCCGAGCACGGGCGGGCAGAGGCACCGGGAGCGGGGCCAGCCGCCCTCCCGAGGGGCAGAGCTGCCTCCTCTGGCCCCACAGCAAGGGCTCGGGAGCAAGGGAAGGCGAGATGGCATCCTGCTGCGAGAGGTAGGAAGGAGGGAGCCGCTGGGAAGACTGCGTGGGGAGAGGCAGCAAAGGAGCATTTTGGAGCACTCGGTAATGTTGGTAAATCTGGGCATCGTTTTGAACCTTTAATCCATTCCTGATCGCGAGCGGCGAAAGCACAGACATGTCAGTGACAGGGGTGAGAGGGAAATACAACCCTACCACAAACAGTTTTCTGTTTGGTACTAAACATCCCATACTCACTGAATGGACAGTCCGACTGGCAACCCTGGAGTCAGAATTGGGTTGAAACAGTGTGTTGTAACTCTGGAGCTTTTGCTTTGCTTTCCAGACCAAACCCATGCTTTCATCAGTAAAACAAGCCAACTGGACTCAGATGCATAACAACATTATATTATTGAGAAAGAAGGTACAATTTTTATGCAGTTATTTGCAGCCACAGTTCATTTTCTCCATGTATTGCTACAACTTGATTATCTGAATGTCTCAGGAGATAACATATTGCCCATTGGATAATAAAAGTTGTAGATAAAAAGCATTTAATTCTCAATGTGATTTTTCAATTTAAATATATAAGAATAAACTTTTGTGGCCTAGTAAATGGGCAGCAGGGACTCAGTGAATCTTGACAGACAGACTTACATTCCCAAAGTGTCTTATGGAAAACTTCTGAATATTCCTTTTCAGACACTTACAAACTATTACAAAAATCCCAAACCATTGTCTTCTGTTAGTGGCTTTCATGAATCTCTAATTTTGCACTTCATTGAGAAAGTGAATATTAAAAACCCTGCCTCATAAGAGCAGCATAATCCTGATTTACAGGTTATTTGTACTCTTTAATATTTTTTTTCCCATTCATTATCTTTTCTGAAATGTTGTTTTGAGTGCCAGTTTTCCTGCCTAGTGAAGTCAGAGTCCCTGGAGTGGGCGGAGCTGGCTGAGACAACCTTCTGCCATTTGTGGGCGTTCGCTGAATTCTGCGACCACCCACAGAATGGTGAGATGCTTTTGAACAAGACAGAGCCCCTCTCCCTGCTACACAGCTTTACATTTGGATTTCCTGTGTAATTACAATTTAGCTGGGAATCAAAACCATCGTCAGAAAACAGGGAGCGGTTTCTGATCTGTTATGTTATGCCAGGAACAAGCACTCTTCTTACATGTCTGAAGAGAGCTGTACCCCCAGAATTTCGCAGATTAATCTTGTTAAGTTGCTTGCGACCAAGTGGAGAACCAAAGCTGATTTTCCTGCAAAGCCTCCAACATTGTCCCTAAGACAGCCTCTTCAGCAGCAAGTGGAGTGGCTCTCTTGTGGTACCCAGTGATGGGGCTCTCCCTAAGGCCCTCAGAATGCCTCCCTGCAAACATTCACCTTAGCTCAGCCCAGAGGCACTTAGCCCAGGAGCCTTAATTTTTCACTGTTAGCTGAAAAACCCCCAGTGAAGTTTGACTCAGTCATTTAGTGTTTTAGCAAATCGTAGGTGAGACATCCTGCCCTCATCTTGGAGCTTCACTGTTTATCAAACCGAGAGAGGAACAAAGCTCCTCCTGGCTTGCTTCCCTGCTTCCCACCTTAGCTGGGGGGCAGCTCACCTTCCTGCTCCTACTGCTCCACAAACCTGGTAAAAACATCCCTTAGACCCTACAGCTCAGATCTGATTCGTTCCTATAGCAATGTCCCCTCGGCGAGGAAGGTATCTGCTCTCTCTCGGTTTTGCGGAAGCAGTGAGGTGATCTCCCAGTGCTGCCGACCCCAACAATCTGTGTTAGAAAGCTGAGAAAATGCACGCACTTATTTCTTTCTTCCTCTGTAGTACCTGTTGCTTTTCAGGTTCCCTTTTTCCTACAAAAGCACAATTCAGCCAGAAACCAATTTCCTACAACACTTCCCAATGCCAGGGGACTGATGCCAATTCACCAATTGAAATAATTTCCTCCTGACAGTTTGCCAGACATGTTTCCCTCTAAAAACCTTTAGCCACCCAGATGCACAAATTTTACATGTGGAGGTCTTGATGGGCTCAGAGGAAAGAGATAAAGATAAAAGATTCTCTGTTCTGCAGGTATCTGGCCCTTTCCTTCATGAAAAGATGTGTCTGCAGGCAATCCAGCAGCAGACCTTACATCCAAAACACGCCATCATCTTTTTCCATTTAATTCTTTGCAAGTCACTCCATATCTCTATCTTAAGAAGATGATTACCTTTTCTTGCCCCAGCTTTACAGTGTTGTTGCATTACAGCACTGATGCTGCAATACCGGAGCAACTTTCCAGTGAAACTCCATGAGGCAAACTAGCATGGCAATATTAATCAGGGAATCTTTTACATAGAAATAATAAAAGAGTTAATAACCAACAATACTAAGGGGCATATTTACTCCTTTTTCTCTGATGTCCTGGAATGTACCTAGGATTTATATGAAATCCAGATGAGTCAGAATTTCTCTTCCTGTTTCAAGGTGGATGGATGTTGATGAACAAATAACCTGGGCATCTTTGCACAAAGGTGTGACAAAAATCATGTTGAAATACAGATTGAATGCCAGAAAATGATTTTTTTTTTTTTCTGGGAATAATTTCTGAGCCCATCTGACCACAATGACATACCATGAAGGTAATGAATAATAAAGAAATTTCTCTTTTTTTTTTTTATTTTATTATTTCTGTATTAACCTAAGTAGATTATAACATCTGAAAATCTATTACTAGCATAACATGCATTCTCACAGCAACACTTATTTGTTGTGTCTTAGTTGAAAATGATTTGCAAGAGTCTTGTATGCTTTAACAAAAAAATAGAAACACTTAGTCATGAACAAAAAAAATAAGATCCTCCAGCCTAGATTAAAATGAAAAATTTGGCCTCAGAATTCAAATACAAACAATGGAATGGGTGTGGCTTTGGCCCAAGGCTTCTTTTCAGGTATAGTTCACAGCATTTAGATAACAAAAGTCTGTAAAGAAATGGAATGTCCAAAATTAATTTCACTACAAATTATTCACCTGGAGTCCTGATAACTGTGCTTTATTGATCATGGCCCACAGTGTGATGATTTTTAAACAGAATTGCAAGGTTTTAAAGATTTTAAAGTAATTTTTTAAATATTTATTAATATATGTGCCTGTGTTCCAAAAAATGCACACTTAATGAAAAAAAACTGTGTCATTATAGACATCCCACAAATGAGGTCCACCAGAATTGCTATACATGATGTAACACCTCTGCTTTTCCATACTATATAATTCACAACAGGTCTTACTGGAAAAGAAATACAATTTTTTTTCCAAATGCTACCTAGTTGTTCCAGTTAACTGACAAAACTACCATTTGTGTTAACTTTAGGGTGCATATTAGATCATATTGAGTCTTATGAAAGGTGGTAGGTACCTCTCAAAACATGCAAATTGTGTAGATGATGGATTGCCCCGATAAACTGTTTTTTAACCTGCTCTGAAAGTGAAGTAACATTCAAATGCTTCTATGTGTGAAAGGTTTCTCCTTTTCATTTGATGTTTCTTTTTTTACTATTGGTTACTTGAAGAAATCTGTAGAGGATGGAGCCTTAAAAATGCATTTTAAAATGCGTGAGTCCAAACAGAATCTAGAGTGAGAGCTGGCAGCATGTGTTTAGCTCAGGCTGTGGTGCCTCTGCACTGCAAAATCCTCCCAGAGGAAAAAGTTCTACAACAATGCTGTGAAACAGAAGGAGAATTACGAGTGATGTTTCAGCTTTCTCCAAGAACCTGTTCCCATCATCATCAAAATCAAAATGAAAAAGAACTGTTTGGTTAACTTGTCTATCCTTACATTGCAGGACAATCACCCACTTCTTGTTTTGCCCTTTACACTTGGACAAGAAGATTCAGAGAATCCCAGTGCATGATTTAATAAATTTGTGTTTTGCAGATGCTGGAGATATTTGTATCCAGTGTTTGTATAAACTCACCATCATCAGACTTTATTCCTCCTTGCTGAGATATTCCAAGTCTTCAATTAACACTTCCATTCAGATGCTTCCTCAAGCTCACAGCAGTCTCTGTGTCAGTTTTTACATCAGGTTTTCAATCCCTTTTCTTGGCAATTGCATAAGAGGAACGTAAATGCTGTTGGATCAGACCTAGGACCTACCTAACCCAAAGACACAATTTTGATGCTGCCAAGACCAAAAGCTTCAAATAAAGTTTCAAAATGGGAAGATTTACAAATCAGCTTATCTCTCATTTAAAGTCTATAGAACACAGCTGGTCAAAATCTTTGAACACAGGACGTGCAACTTCCCAGGCTCAACTGAGTTCAATGGCTGATGCATACATTTAAATGTGACATTCAAAAAAATCATAGTCTCTGTCCTCTACAGTTTTGATTTTTCTTTTTATTCCTGTAAATATTTCCCTTTTTACTGTTTTTCAGCTGCACACAGCAGCACGTATTTTCATAAGTCATTTGCTTGTTAATGGAAGATATGTCCTTTAAAGCCGTTGTGTTCCCTACTTTTCTCCTTTATTCAGTATCTCTGCTCCTGTACTTTTACCACTCAGTATAAATTCTGCTTGTCAGTTGTTTTTGAGTGTCTTTATACATAATTACTCTATTTGCTACTGTTAGTTGAGTTGGTTTTTATAAAATAATTTTCTTTTTTTCACTAGTCATTTTTACATTTTGTTTTTTATTTTTATATGTTATTTGTTTCTGTGGGACTTTCTATATTTCTAATAACTTTCTAGTAACACTTTTTCCACTACATACAAACTTTCATTTCCTGTCTACCTATGTATCTCTTGAATTTTTTCTCATCAGAAATTAACACAACTGCTACAGGAAGTTCTTTTTCAAAATACAGAAACTTTTTATGATGTCTTAGCACAAACTCCAAAGGTTCTTTCGAGATATGAGGCTATAATGAATTAGAGCCCAACCTTATGCCTAAAATATAAAAAATATTTTTTTCAGCCTGTGCAATCTTACTGTCGGCCATATGGAACTGCCTGCCATAGTACTGCCCATTTAGTTATTGTTGTGAGTTTCCCAGTCTTCCAGAATCCTGTCAAATCAAGCAATTTTGTGCCATATGAAAATTGTCTCAGGTTTCCATTCTCTTTTCCAGATGATTGGAAAAATGGTTTTAACCAACATAATCTCATTACAGGCAAAATGTGCAGGCCAATAACTGTTCAATTTGTTGAAAATGGACCTTGTTTCCTATATTTCTCATTTTAAGAACAGAAATATGCTTCTCATCTTATGATTAATTTTATTTTCCTAACAAGTTAGGAACAATCTTATTGAAAGGCTGTAAAAGTCCACATAAAATATATTCACTAGTTTTCTTTAATCCTACTCATGGATCTGTCGAGCATAATTGCACACAGAAAACACAACTGACGTTGCCACGCTTATACTGAAAATTTATATATTTACATCTTTTCAGAGGTGTATAACTATGTCTTCCAATCTTTTTGTTCATTGTATAAGCCTCTTGCAACACATTTGATTTGAACCAACACAAATGAAAACTACTGCATGCAGCTGGAGAAGGACAACCCCACGAGCCAACACAGACTGGGGCCTGGAGAAATGCTTTTCAGGAAAGGACTTAGTCGTCCTGGTAGACACCTTGAACATGAACCACCAAGCACACTTGCAGCAAAGAAGTCTGAACCACATACTGGGCTGTATTAGAAGAATTTGAGCCAGAAGGTCAGAGGAAGTATTTCTGTCCAGGGTGCAGCACTGATGAGACTGCACCTCGAGTACTGTGCCCAGTTTTGGGCTACTCAGTACAAGAAAGATACTGGCAGACTGGAATGAGTCGAGTGGATGGGGCCACCTAGATGGAAGACTAGCGTTCAAGGTGCAAGAAAAGAGCCTGAGAGTGCAAAGCTTTGCCCTTTTTTCAAAAGAGCTGGCTAAAGGAAATTATATTGCTGTTTTCAGCTTTGTAGCAGGAGGGTAGAGAGAGCATAGAATATGTAGACATGTTTTTCCCAGTGAAAGGAGAAGTGCAATGGACAAAATTGTAGCGAAATAAATTCTTACTAACTAGGAGGTTTCAACTGATGCTACAACACTACAGGGGCAGATAGGTTCTTTTAAGGATCCTTGGTAGAATGAGAATGGCCACAGGCTTTAGTATTATATAAAGCCTTTAGCAATCAGCATAGCTTATTGTTACACAGAAGCTCTAGCACCTATCATGGCTATTCTGCTGCCTAACCTTTCAGTTACCTAGACTTCTCAGTCATTTGGACTCTGTAAATCTGGTCAAATTCTCAGTAGCCAGCATACATTATAATAATCACAATTTAGATTCTGATTTTAGAAGGTACTCATCTACTCAGAGTCCTCAAAGGAAGAAGTATAGAGGTGGTGTTTTGGTCCTCTAGTCATTGGTGAGGGTGCTCTCCCTTCCCCTTCCATCATGGTTTGACCATTTCCTGTATCGCACCAGGAAACGTGAAGTCCTTAGCAGTTCAGCTGCTGTTGGATCCACTTTAAAAACTTTTTGGAAAAGCTTATGCATTTGTGCTTCTGAGTTTGGAAGTTTGGTCTTTATCTTTTACCATAAGTTAGTGTGTTCTGAAGAGGTTGCCAGATATTTTGCAGTAGACAGCAAGCTGCAGGTGGTAGTGGCTCCTTAATGATCTTTACCTCTTCCTTTCCATTGTCTCCTGATTCCTAGTTGCTCTCGCTTTGATGTCATGACATGTTCCTGTCAGGCTTTAGTCTGAGCTGTGTGTCAGACAAAACGTGGCAAGGTCTGAGCGAACAGTCGCAGGAGGCATAGCTGACCACGGGTGAATCACAGCTTTTGCTATCCAGATTATCTCACATGCTGTTACACTTCCCTGGACATAACAAGTATCACCATGTGCTGGCAACAAAGCTGCACCAGGTGTCAAGAGCAGGGGATATAATGAGGGGAAAAAATCACTGTGAACAGTAAGTTGCCTAGAGATGCTGTGGGATCTCCCTTCTTGGCGGTATTCAAAAATCTGCCCTAGTTTCAATATTGTCTTTTGAAGGGTTGGACCAGAAGTCCCTTTCAACTGAGATTATTTTATGATGTTCCAGCCCCGAGTAATTTTTAGCTTAATTTTAATGAATTTTTAATTTCAGTGCTGTAACAGCTATAAAAGCTCCTTTTCCCCTCACCCTGCTTCACAAGATCAACCTGTCAACATGCCAAAGATGGTGGTTTCCACGTATTTTTTTGCTGATAAGGAAGGCAGAAAGAATGATTTGGCTGCTTTGATAAAAGATCACAATCTTCCTGTCTTTCTGTCTTTGATAAAATACTATTTCCTGTTACTGGTTTTCTCCTGACAAACTTGTTTGCGTATTTCTCGTTTTCCAGAATAAAGCATTGTTTCTCACCACTTAGACATGGACTGATGTTCCATCTTCTGAAGCCACCTGAATAACCAGCACTACAATTTTATCATGAAAGGAGTTGGTTTTTCCTCTTGCTTTCTCTTTTGTTCAGAGGTGCATATGTATTCTGCTACTTTGACGTATTCTGCTTAGAGCACTTCAAGCCTACTCTGGAAACTTGCATTTGCCCACTTTTATTATTGAATATTTTTTATTTAATACTTTTAATGATTTATTCTTTTTCCCTTAATCCCTCAGGCTGCTTTTCAAAATCAATCTATTACACACATAGCACGTGTTTGTGTTCTTTTAATTTGGTTTTGGTTTTATGTAGGAATATACGTGTCCTAGAGTGAGTCCCTGTTCCCAGTAAAATGCTACAAAATGTCATGAAGTTCCATTCCAATTTTGGTGTTGTTCTTTTTTATTTTTTTTACGCTTTGACATTAATACTCCTTTCATATCTGGCACTGAGCTTTCAAAAACATGTCCACTCTCCTTGAACAACTGTACCTTGAATATTCTCTCTCCATCTCTTTGTCTCTTGTACCACATTGAGTCTTCAATGTGACCCATGGCAGTCATTTCTACCATTCATATCCATTTGCTATCCAGTCAGAAGTAATTGTGCCACCTTGAATTTGGTGCAATCATTCCCCTCACCATTCTAGCCCCAAATGGTTCCTCACATTGCATTTTTCTGCTACATCTCTGACTGCAAAGGGAAACAAAACATTGTCCCAGGAAAAGGAGGACTCTCTACCAGTTCCCAAGGGAATACACTGGAAAGACACAAGCAAGAACACAAAGTTGTCACTCTTTGCATTGTCTGTCCTCCAGTCACTTCTCTGTCCACATTTCTTCATTCTGGAAGCTGATTTGTAATTGCAATTTTCTCAGAGTTCCCAGAAGATCAAATCTGTACTGTTTGCCAGGGTACCTAGAGGTGGGGTATGTGACATGTATGAGTTATTACAGTATTTTTACCATGGACAGAACCTTCAAATGACAGGAAATCAATCTCCATGCAGCAGAAAGAGCCACTGCTTTCGGTCTCAGGTAATCTAGAGAATTTGTAAATAAATCCATTTCTTAAATATCTTGAGAAGATTTTACTTTCCTCATTTGTCTTTTGCCTTCCTCTTATTATGTGTAATTATAATCTGATTCATTTGAAGACTTCTTTTTCCAAATCTCAATTGCTGTATCATNTTACTTTTAAAACCAGCACATTGGTCTACTGAAAGGCACTGGATCTGTCTATGACACCCACACAGCTATACCTGTATTCATGTAGCTGAAACACATAACAGTCATAAATAGCTGGTAACAGTCCAAGATTACAAAATTCACATCCAGAATGGAATTTTTCCTAAATTTCAGTGGTTTCAAACAGGATTTATGATCTGATGTGTTTGAGGGAAAGGGTTTCTCATACTGAGGGCTTATCAAATTCAGCAGTTGCATATGATGCTTTTTTTTTTCTTCAGAGCAATGTCTGTCAGCAAACAATTAATGATAATAGATTTTTTTTTAAAAAATTACCCCTTCATTTTCCTCCACAGACAGGTTATTTGGATTGTTCCAGACAGAAATATGTTTGCTAACTGCAACTGTTCAACTAACAGGATTGCAAGTACTTTAACAGAATACCTAACTTGATATGAAATTGTTTCTAATTCTTCTTCAGATAAATTTGTTTCATCCCAAACTAGAACAAATTTGGTAATGACTTTCAATTGTGAACCTCAAGTTGCACTCCTTACCCATTTTTTTTATTCCCTTTGTATGTAATCCCTGGCTCCAAGAAAATGCTCATCACATAGGAAACAAAGGACTGTTAAAACACATGAAATGGTCAAAAGTTAATGTTAACTTCAATGTTCTAAATGAGACAAATAATTTCATTTCATCTCTAGACTTCATCTCATTTTTGGCATCACATCAGTGCTTTTTTAAAAGAATGAATATTATGGTCAAAATATTTTCTCACTGGAGAAAAATGTTGCCTCAGAAAAATCTCAAAGAGGACAAAAAAGGTCATTTTCTGGGTGTAAATATCCATAAGAAATAATTTTTTTTCTTTTAGTTGGAGCATTAATAAGAGTTTTCAGAAATAAAACATGCATTTTCTGTGAAGTGTGTGCTTTAGTACAGTGAGTGCATCACGGTAATCCTGAAACCCCATGTTAGTCCTGACTGATGGTGTTTGAACAGAGGAAAAGACATCATCTGTCAAAGTCAAGTCTATCATGCCTTTTATATTTTATATCTGGCTTGTATTCAACAAACAATCCAAAACACACATAAAGAAAAGCTAGGAGCCAGCATCTTGAAATATGACCTATTTCCAAGAAATGTTTTAGAATATCATTTTCACTTATCCCTTGCCAATGATTGATTGCTTCTTATTGCCTATGTGACTAATGATAAGCATCCTGAGTTGACGCAAAATTTCATGCTACTTACAGCTTGCATTGCTTGTTTTGTCACTCAGAAATATCCCTGCTTAGTGTATCACTCACAAAATAATTTATTTGCAGCACATAATAGTAGAGTTAAAAGGAGACATTCCACATAACTATTCTTTTTAGCGATAAGTCAAGGTTATTCTACTTGATCCAAAATAAAGAATATCCTTGCTCAGAAATGATATATTTGTGACCTGACCTGGAGCATACCAAGTCAGACAGTTGAATGATGCAAAGCAGACAATGAAGCCTACACATGCATTTGTGAAGAAAAAGCTACACTAGCACAGAAATAATGAAAGGCAAAAATGTTCAAGATCTCAGTTCCTTCTCCTTAATTTGCTGCACTGTTTTCTCCAATTAATGTAAGAGAAAGTATCCTTAAGTGAGTTTTCCAATAGAGCAAACAGCATAAAATGAACTTGACTGTTGGATATAACTATCTACATAGTTATTATATTCATACCTTGGCTCAAGACCCTTCATATTAAAGGCAATTGCTACTTAAATGCTGTTTCAGTATTAATTGAAGTGTCATATGCAAGGTGTAGGTGCTAATTATCTTAGCTGAGGCTGATAAAATCACAATTATGGTATAGGAACCTTTTGGGGCACTGTATTTTAACGAAAAAAAATAGACAAATCAGAGACAGACAGAAGAAGAGAAATAATAAGATATTTAGGAAGTGTGACTTTTGTGGGATGATTAAAAGAATTTTGCTTTATTAGTCTAAGACATAAAGAACTGTGAGAGGCACAAGAACAGTTGTCTAAGAAGACAACTGCTCTCTGAGTGCAGAAGGGGCAGGCACAAAACAAATCCTTTATTTTGCTGTAAAAAAGATAAAAGTCAGAGGCAAAGAAAACTTTCCAAATGACAGAAGCAGGCAATCATTGCAAAAGAAAAAAAAAAGCCAAGAGAGGAGGGTATCTGCTTTCAGGAGGTTCCTTAAGGGGAAATTTAAAAAGCCACAAGTTATTCAGGGATAAACCATAAATATCTTGACTTCATGCAGCTGGCTAGAGTAGGTCATCTCAGTTAATGGTATTAAAGCTAACATTGTGTTCCAGTATGACCAGTGAGGAGAGAAAAACAAAAACCACAACCACTAAGGCTGCCAGTGCATTCACTGGAGGTGTCCAGAAGGAGCATCAGTGTAAGCCCCATTCAGTCAAACAAGATAAGAGCGGCTGTGCCTGGCCAGACCTGAAGCCAACCCTCCACCGTATCCTGCCTCTGGACACAGCCAGAGCCAGGGCCAGACGAACTGTCTGCTCCTCAGGGCACTGGCACCCAGGGGCCCCACAGCCTTACCCACAGTCCAGGGCCCCATAACTCCCCTAGGACCACCCTGCCCCAGTGAAGCTACAGCAGGGCTGGCCTCCAGATCCCCACTGCCCTGTCCTGCCCAGCCATGAGCCCCCATCCATGGGAGGCCGTGGCACACACACGCACAAGCATGCAGTAGTGGCACTCCCCCAGACAACTCCTTCAGCTTTCAAGGCCCTTCTCTGAGTAGTCAGAGAGCCCTAAAGCTGGGAACAAAGAACAGAGGTTGTACTTTGAGGGGACGAGACCTTTGGGAGGCAGCAGCTACATATTTATAAGTTATGATTGATTACAGGCTGAACATGAGGACTCTGTACAATATGGCATCCAAAGGGTTCTTTGAGCTCTGGATAAAGAATAAAGAAGATCTGGGAGCAAGGAAAACATTCTGCCTTTGTGGGCAACTCTGGCAAGATCAGTTCTGGAATATCAAGTTCATTTCTGGTATCTACATTAGAGAAGGGGTGTTGACACTTGGAGATGTTACAAAGAGAAGCCACGAAAATAACTTGAGACTTTAAATGAATACCTCATTGAGAATAATTTAAAGGTGTTCATCTCTTCAGCTTGTCAAAAGAAAAATGCAGGAGTTATCTGACACTATTCTTTAAGCACCTGCCAGATGTTAATAATGTGCTCCTTAGCCTACCAAAGAAAACTGGATCAAAGACCAATGGTTGAAACAGAACAAGGAATAGGAAACGTATCTTCGAAGCTATTGGAGATTCCTCCTTGGAAGAAGTTGCCAAGAAAAATGAAGGATTCTCCATTTCTTGGTGTCTGAGAATCAAAACGGAAAGCATTGCTTTAAAATAAACCCTGGTGGACAAAGAAACATACCAAAGTTCTAAATGGGTGGCATTTTGCATTTGAATTATAAAATATTTCAAAATATTATTTATTTGACCTTAATCTGTGCATTTCTCTTAGGCAAAAATCCACAAATAATATTTTCCAATTCTTTTATTTGCACATCAACTGCAAAACAAATCTGGATTAGATTTAAAGATGTGATAGAAAGAGCTACTAAAGGAACAAAATGATATGTTAAATCTATGTGTTAAACATGTTCTTATACTAGGACTGTGACTAGCTATCAAAACCAAATTTTCTCTATCTTTGGTTCACGTCAAATGACCAATTTTTTAGCTTAGGAAAAAGCAGTAAGAATTCCCATATATAATTTTTAATTTTTAACCCCCATAATTGGCACCTGTGTAGAAAAGAAGTTTTGTCAGACATACCTGACAATCTCTTCCACTCTGGCTGTGTTTCTCCTAGAACAGCTATAGCCAGTCCAGATGGAGGGCTGGAGGCTCTTCCCATTTTTGACTGAGCAATGTTTCTCTCCCTTTGATACAGCTTGTCATACTGTGATGAATGCAATGGCAGCCTTCTCAGAAATGTGTCACCAGGAGACATCCGGGGTCAACAGAAAAAGCTCAGCCACACATTTCATTCACTAGATGTAAGAATTCCACTGTTTTGACAGGCAGCTGGGAAAAAATGGTAGTTTCTGAGTTTAGTTTACCTTCTCATGGTCTTTTGACTACCAAGTGTACATGATGGTGTAGGTTGTTAGCAGAATGAATAGCATAGAGATGCTCAGCAGGGTCAGATAGCCCACGTCAGAACCCTCCACAGCATCAGCAGGGTTACCCCGCCCTTTGACTCTGACCCAGACAATGTGTGCAGGCACTTCTCTACTCTCACGCTGAAGCTTTGTGCAGGAAAAGAGCAACTTTACATGGAGCAAAAATTTCCCTCCTCTTCCCTGCCTACTTTTTCCAAACATCCTGCACTCATGCATGAGAGTGGCGCCTTTGCATCCACACCGCAGCCATAGGATTCCAAACTTTCCAAAACGTCCAGTGGAGCAGATGTATGGTCATAAACATTGGTATCATTTGCAGTAATTTCTCCTGCAAAGAAGAGGAGATACCCATCAGAACCATAAAGGCTTTTTGGTTATCTTAAAAGCACATGGCAGCAAAAATAGAATAACAGCACAGCTATGCTGCAGTGCAAACTGTGTATCAATTTTTCTGCAGGGTCCTTATGAACTGGACATAAAATAGCAGCAAATGGTGTTATTTACTGCTTATAAAGCTTTGTCATATGAGTGATTAGGCTGAGAAAATAACGCAATGTTTCTTATGAAATAACATATTTCTCTTATATTCCATTCTGAGGAAAATGTCAATGTTAATTTACATTAATATTGTTTAATTACAATATAATCCCTATTTTTCCAACAAGTTAATTCATTTTTTGGCTCTGTTGTGTGCTGTAGCTACCAAAGTATAAGTACCTTTGAAGAGGCAGTAAAGAAGTAGCAGTATATACACTGTCTACATTTCCAAGATGTTTGTTTGTTAAGGGGCACATGCTCACACTGCTATTTTCAAATGCTTTGACAGAAGAAGTGAACTCGTTAGTGTAGGATTTCCAAAAACATTGCCAAAACCTTTACCAAGATGTTTTGCTGTCTCTTTTCCCCAATATTAATTTTATCCTGAACATTAATTGTTCATTGAATAAAGGCATTTACAATTTAAAAGTTAAAGTTTTAATTATGGCAGGCATTCTTACAAAATTATAAAAACTATAAATACCTGGGGACCAGAGGAAGTCTGGTGATGTCATTACTCTTTTAGTAGTATTCATAACAGTGGTGCAATCCTAAACAAAATGTGCATGTTTAATGTATGAATGAAGTCCAGTTCTAAGGATCACAATATAGCTATTAATTTCTGGAGTTTTCCCATTACTGTTTCAATCTTGAGGAGTTCCTGGCAATGTTTCTCCCATTATGTTTAAGTTTTAGTAAGTGCTAGTCATACAGCTATTTTTACTCCCTGTTGGGTTTATTCTTACCAACATTTTTGGTAAGATTTTGTGGTACAACAAGACTTTTTTCCCTAAGAAGATTTTACTGAAAAAGAGCATAAAGCAGCAGAACTGTAGCTTTGCACACCACAGGCCACCTTTCACCCAACCCCTCGCTCCCTCCCATCCATGAAGAGCAGTATAGACAGATGTTGAAATCACCCAAACAGAAACCGAGTGGATTCCGTGGGCTATGACTATTCTTAAAAACATTGTTTTGCCCTCTAGTCTGGGAAGCCCCATGACCATGCTTCAGAGATCTGGGTCATCATGTCTTAAAATTAAGAGATGATCCATGAAGTGAGTGGCAATAGGAATAAACGATGTAGTTCCAATTTCTAGCCAAGGGTTAAATTCTTTACTGGTATAACTCCATTAACTGTTCCTTCACAAAAATCAAGAGAGCTAAATGAATTGCAATAGAAGTGATGTCCATTGTGGTCTGATAAATAAGTTGCCAAACTAATTTTTAATTACCAAATTGTTTGCTGTGACATTTGTTCGTGCACAACAGCACAATACCCAGTCAGTACCTCACATGCATATTAAAATCCTTAGCAATATTAGTCTTCAACATGATTTATGTCAATTTTGGTTTTGGTGGCAACAAATTACAACTTCACTCAGCAAGAAAACATTTCCTGCTGCTATCTCTTAAAGACTGCCTGCAGTGTTTAACTATCAACGGCTGCATCACACAGACTGGAAGGTGACCAATGGAATGTGCAAGGAGAGATTAGAATGAATTTTTGATGTGTGTTTTCATTTCATAAACTCTAGTGTCTGCAGCCACAAGTTTGTCATTTGTTATGTGGGTTTTTTCAAAGGCAGTTTTGTCTTATCTGATGTAGAAACTCTTCCATGAAGCTTTGAGCACTAAAACATAAGAAAGAGAAATCAGTTGGAAATTTGTTCATGTCTATCTCTGTGCTTGACATTTCTCCACTGATAAGGTACAGCTAAATATTGCCTTTTTAGTTAAGTTCAGATTAGCTGTCTGGTCCATGAGCATCGATTGTAAACCATTATCTTTTTCCCATTTATGGGCCTCAGTGCTTTAACACACAATAAAGCAAAAAAAAAAAAAAAATAAAAAAAGAGAGAAAAAGGAAAAATACATAAGACAGAAAATGAAATGGAATGGAAAACTGTAATTGTCTGTAAAGGTGTCATTAAATTCTGCTGGGGAAAAAGTAGAAATGGTCTTGATATTTTCTTTTAAAAAACTATACTTTTTTCATTTTAACAGTCTCCCTGTTCAAATAATTTTTGACCCATTTAAGAAAAATGTCAAACCAAGATTGCCACCAGGACACAAAACTGGGAAAGCTATAAAAGATTCTTCTATCATTAATTAACTAAATGAAAACCTGCCCTTGAATAAGCACTACTAAAGTGCCCTGTAGGGGCTCAGCCATATTGCCAATTCCATTTCATTACCCCGGCATCCTGTCTCAGTTTGGTAGAATACTTGGGGTATGTTAAAAAAAGAGTAGATAAGAGAGCAGGGTGATGTAACTATTTTAATTTTTGAGCAGCCTTCAACCAATTCCCTCCCAAGAAGCTCTAGAGGAAACTAAGACATCATGCAGTACCGGGCAAAGTATGCATATAGGTAAGAAATTGTCTTGGAGAAAAACAACAAATGGGATGAACAAGTAGGAAGTTTTCAGTTTGGCAAAAGTTGATCAGTGTGGACTTCTGCGATTCTGCTCCAGAGAGGTGGCACAGAGGGGACATGGCAAGAGAGCTCACTACTTCAGCTGCCTAGAGATATCTCTTTGGATGTTGCAACCAGCTGGAAGAGAACTGGGTTACGTGTTATGCACACATGGATTTGTTCTGAAGCAGCTGTTGCACACTCACTTCACACCATCCAGTCAAGCTGTGGGTGGGAATCCTCTGTGGAGTTCCAGGAAGTAGTATTAATGACATAGAGTATATTTACCCTGCAAATTTTGCTAGGGTTGCAATGCAGTTCACTACTTTCAGAATAGGAATAACACTTTAACTTTACTCTTGAAAAACGATGCAGAACTGTCAGCCTCTAACTACAATCCTTCTGTGCAACTACAGGCATGTAGAACAAGCTGGGGACCTCTTATGGAAATAGGAGCCTGTAAAATATGTGTTAATGCTGAGAAAGTCTTCATTTTTCTCTGCCTACTGATATTATGCAAAGACTTTTTTTAAGCACTTGGTCCTCCCTGATACCGTGTCCATGCTCACATACAGCTGGGAATTCAGGGGCCATGGCAAGTGACTTAACACTCCATAAAGCCTCCACAGTTCTCCCCAAATGATGAATTGTGATCTGATTTGTGAGGTCTTCTGAGTATAAAGAGAGAGGTTTGTGGGAAAGGATGGCAAAATTATTAGTGTGCAAGTGACTCAGTCAGCATCCTGCTTGGAAGACAACGAACTGAATGAGTGTGGCATCCTCTTATCACTGTGCCTGCCTGGGTCAATAATCCTGAAATTACAGAATCACCAGAGCAAAGTGAGTTGTGCGTAGATAGGATGTAAAATGAAAGTGAACTTCAAATCAACTCCACAGGGAAGATCTGTGGAAGTCAAAAAGCATAGGCTCTTCTATGCATGAGAAGAAGTAAGTGTGAAGACAACATACACTAAAACAAACAAAAAAAGGTAAAAAATACACTTTCTCTTTCATAAAATTGGTCACTAATATTTTTATGGTTCTAGTTTAAAAAAAAAATCATTTTCTCACCAGGATCACCTGAAAAACTCTGCATGACACAACGCAATCCACAGTCCTTCTTGCATACCTGCTGAATCTGCTTTAGAGGGAAATTAGTGGGTCTCCTGATATCTCAGGTGGAAGCATGCATGCCCATATCCAGCATGGCTGGCATTCACTTGGTCGTCTTTTTGATTGCTCTAGGTCGCTCCTTCTTCCCTTTCTCTTCTTATTTTCCTTTTATTCTAAAGAGAAGAAGTCAGAAAATTTGGCCTGAACTTTGAATGAAACAAAATTATTTTCATTTCGTTCATTTCATCTATATTGTAAATGGCTGTATTTTGCACAAATCTTAATGCAATAAACTCTTAGCTATATTTTTTAAAAGTCCATGAAAAAATTACTATTTTTCAAGCACCCTATTATGATGCTTTCAATTACCTTTCCTCTACAACCACTAAAAGCTCAGTAAAAGAATTGATGATCCTAACAGACATCTTTCAAGTTGTCACTAAAAGATATCTCAACCAAACCCTAAAGGCACTATTTTTATCAGTATTCGTCAAGTTCAGCTCAAAATATTAAAATTAAACGACAGAGCTACAGGTCTTCAAGACACTGACTTGAATAAATACTCAAAAATTAAATCAAATTCAGTCATGTCTCCAGCAATTCCACTCAAGCCAGTGGCATTTCAGAGGTTTCAGATAATGAGAGAATTTGTCCCAGTCACTGTTGGAGTCAATTTACAACCAGAGTTCATTGACTTCAGTGAAAATTCCACCATGATAACCATGACAGAGCTGGGAGTGATTATATACAGTTAAGATATAAAGACCTAATGAAGCATGCATGGATCAGTTCAGTATGTTGAATATTCTCACAGGACTGTTGGTTAGATAATAACTTAAGAAGATTAAGAGTTATAAACAGGATTCCTCTTTGTCTTTATCTTGTAATTAAATAATGACTAACCTACATTAGGAAAGTAGTGATCTACAAAGTCATTCAAAAGACAATTTAAAGAATAAACAGAATTCTACAGAGGGCTTCCCACCAAAAGTACTTGCCCTTTTGTCCTGCATTTTTCCAGTCTTAACTACGGCAATCTTGTTCAGAAATGTGTGGAGCAGCCAACCATATATCCACTGTCACTTTTTATTTGTTGATCGTTAATATACTGATGTAGGCATTTCAGATTTGTCAGGAGTTATTAGAGATAATTCACATTACCCACATACACACAAAATTAATACAGCACTGTGAAAACTTTTAATTTCTTTTCCATTTATTTGAAGATTTAAAAAAAAAAAAAAAAAAAAAAAAGCACTGTCTGGTTTTTGGAGCATGAGAAATGGCGTGGAAAAAACTGTAAGGAACTGCTACACTGTCTCCCAACATTGTCTCCAGACAGTTCTTGGCAGCTAGGGAATTATTCTTAATAATTAAATAATTCTTAAAATGTCCTGGACACTTCACCCCGTTCTGCCATGTGATAACCATTGACTTGAGAGCCTGGGCCATCATATGTAACTAGGTCATTACCAGTTGTAGTAATGGAAATGAGTCACCTCCGATAAAGCTGCACTCGTGCAAATTGTTGTTGAAGGTTACTCGGGGTTTAACATGTAGTCTTCTAACCCCAAAAGGACCAGATGCTGGGACCCATTCAGGACATGGATGGTAGATGTTTTCCTGTTTTCAGGCATTCACAAAGAGCCTGGCAGCTCTTTCATGTGTTAATCCTGCAGACAGTCCTGACTCAGAATTTCCAAAGACTTGCCATCACAGTGAGATGTGGAATGATTATGCAGTTATCTAAATGGAATGCCATCAAATGCAGGGATGTTCATAGAACTGGAGAAGAGCCTCTGTAAGGTGCAAAACAAAATTATTGAAATAGAAAAAGCCACTGAATGCAGAAATAACTGCAATGTAATTATACATTATCTAAAAATATTGAGACTTATGGTAATAAATATAGTCGTAAGAACTGGGGTAACATTCAATCCATCACAGGACTTAAAAAAAAATCAGGAAGAAACAAGAATCATAACAGATAAGGAACAGAACAAACAGAAAAAAAGTACTGCTAATCCTTGTTAGAGTAAAAAAAGCCCAGTCTTTTGTGATCTCACTGCCAGACACTGCTTTCAAAGAAAATTATATGTTTTATAACTGATTTTTTTCCCCCATATTTTGTGTGACCAGTATTACAACCTTTCAATCTCTGCTGTCTCCACTACCTGTCTTCTGTTTATGAGATGATTAAGGACAATCTAAGGAACAGAGATTTCCAATGTGGCGGCTCCAGATCAGGAACTGGAGGATTATAAAACTGGTAAAGTCCAAAGAGTTAAATGGCTCTCTCGTATTTATTCTCCATGCTGTAGGTGGTGGGCAGCCCACGGCAGAACTGTGTGCATAACCTACATTGAGAAGAGAGTGCAGACTGGAGTCAAAACTGACACTTACCTGAAAATTTTAACCAAGTTGCATACAATCAAAAGAAAAGGACAGAGAATCATGCATGGCATCACCAGTTGAACCTTCTGTGTTTGTAGCACTTTACCATTTTATCAACCCACATCATTTCAGGTAATGGCAGAGAAAAAATGAGCTGCAGGCAGAATGCTCAGCACCACTGTGAGCCATTTGAAGAACTACATAGACCTAGACCATTTACCTCTGCAGGGTTTGGGAACAGCACTGAAAGATGCCCTAATCTACTTTCAGCTCTAATGCTCCAAGGAATGGCAATGACAGATAGGAATAACAAGAGAACAGGTGGAGTAGTAGAGATGTCTGAATCTACCATCCATAACATCTGCTCTAACCAGATTCAAAAAAGAGAAACATTCAAAGAAAACAAGTTCTATTTTGCAACAATCCCATTAACTCTCAGAAAACAATCAGTCAGTAAATTTCTTACCAGTGTGTTTTTGAAAAGTAAAAGTGTATGTTCATGATAGTACCAGCTTTGTGAGTGCCTTGTTTTCACACTTGCTCGACATTTTCTTCCTGTCTTTCCAAAGACTTCGTAAAGTGTACACATCCCAATTTGTGTATAAACATTTGCTGTTTCAAAAATTTCTAGTTAAATTGAAAAAAAGTTTGTGTTACCAAGGGAGGGACTTCCAGTTATAACGTCTTATTTTGTACCATAGGCTATTTTAAAGAGAACCTGGCACGTTTCTGAGCATAAAGATTCTTTTTCCCGGAATGAAACCTCAAGTAAAGCTCTAATCCTTGTAACTTACCTGATAGATGATTATCATTCTAGACAAAGGCAAAAAACTTTTCTGAAAAGTAGATCTCAACATAGTTATGTCAACTGTTGTTGCGGGCCCCTTTTTCTCCAGCACTTTGTGTCTGATAGCAGCCTCTCATCTCTCAAAACCATGTTGGTCAAAACTTACAAGGCTGAAATTTTCCCTTTCTTTTTTAACTTGCAATCAACAGGCTAAGCAGTTATTTTGTAATTGTCACAAGGTGGTAAAGCCATTGTAGCGCAACCTTTTCATTACTAATTGTCTTAGTTTAGAGGAAACTAAAAAAAAAAAACAATTTAGAAATCCTTTCCCAAATTGGCCACGCCTCTTTTAAATTTAAAACAAAATTTTAATTTGGAAAATGTGTAGAAGAAAAGATAACAGTTCTTAACTACTATATATATCTATATTTCTCCAAAACACCAGAACAGAACAAATAACTCTGTAACCAAAACCTCTAAAGAAATGAGTCTCTGAAGGGACGGAGTGAAACCTCTCCCGTAGGAAACGTGGAGTCTCCCTCCTTTGTCCTCCATCCGGAAGGCGCTGGCCCGGGGTGGCAGAGGGGGCCGGGGGCTCCTACATTGATGCTGTCGGTGCCTCATCAAAGCTGTAGTAACTCCAAAGCAATGAAAGACTGTCTGTCCCTCTGAAGCTCAGGGCACACCGGGCTAGGAACAGGAGGCAGAGAAGAAGCCAAAATTGCAGGAGTCCCTGCGAGGTGCTTCCTTCCCCAAAACTGTCCCCGAAGCAGTGAGAGAAAAAAAACAACTCCCAAAACAAACAAAAGAACTCTCCTCCCCCTTCTCCCTCCCAGCCATTAGGTTGGAATTTAGCTCATTACCCGGGTCTTTTGTTGAGAAGGGTGTCAGCTCACAAAGTCTATGTTGATAGGGAAAGAAAAATTCTGACAAATTCTAAAACTATAACACTAATTACGATATAAAATATTTTAACATTTTTTTAGGAAAAAAACGTGGTGAGGCCACTTGTGAGACAATCATGGGCATCTGCTGGTCTTTATCTGAGACAAATTCACTATCAGAGTAAGTTTGCAGAACAGTCAAAGTGGCACTGCACTCAATGTCACACTTTGTCCTATAAGTTCAGTTCCTTGTTCTTAATGTACTTCTTTAGATGTTTTCCCTTTCAAATAAAAAAATAAAATTAATCTCAAAACTCCATTTAAAGAATTAATTAAACACTGACAATAAATGCTAACTAAAATAACCCTTTTATTCAGTTGTATGGTGCCAGAGAACAGTTACAACACGATATTTCTACCCCAGTCTCTTCCTCCCAAATGACTTCAGAGTTGATTTTTCCATGGTTATGATTTTTCTATTCTTCATTATTATTTTTTAAATATTAGTCTTACCACATTCCTTGTTTTGCGATTTCATGAGGGAAAATATGTCTTTTCCTTAAAAAAAATTTTGTCTTATTTTCAATGCAAATTTCAGCAAAAGGCCATTTACTAACACTCCATTATCTGACCTGAAAAAGGTCCAGGATACCATATGTAATGGAAAAACGTAGGAAACATAAGTGCTAGTTAACCACAGATCAAACAGAAGTGTAACTTGCCCACTGCTGACACAGAGCTCATAAGCTTATCCTAAACATGTTGAGAGCTCGTAGAATCCACATCAAAAATGCCCCTGCATTGTGCCTTGCTGGAACCAGGTCCTTATGGTATCTGTAGGTTTGGATGGAGAAACAGTTATCAGAAAACATCACTCCAACAATAGGAAAAGCATGTGCTGGGAAGGTAAAGCATGGACATCTCCCAAGGACTGAAAGTCTGAGAGTCCTGCTGAATATGCAACACGGTCCCTGCTACAAGAGGGGCTGGGGCACACCACTTGATCTGTGCTGGGGCACACCACTTGATCTGTGCTGGCTCTGTGTCCTCACTCAGGACTGCATAGGGAGCCACAATTCCCTCTCAAGGTGTGAGGAGATGTGGAAGCAGGTCAATAATGGCCACTATGAGGTCCAGAAGGTTTGACACAGAAGGGGAAAGAACTAAATGGCTGTGTCTGCTCAGTGTTTTCAGATCCTTGATTCTTTGCAAAGGTACCTCAGTTTACTAGGATGAAAAGTCCGGTCTGTGCTGGTTGCAGAAGCAAAAGTACTGTCCCAGGACCTAATCTGGACCTGGGAGAGGTATATCCTCCTCCACATAGCTCTGTGCCTGAGCTAAGCACCAAAAACAATACACTTTCCAAAACCCTAGGCAGTGGGCAAAAGAAATGTGTCGTATAAACCAGGAGGCTTTTCAAGGATGTATGAGTGGTATATGCTTTGCTAAGTGCATCAAGAGTTGCCATGTATTTTTAGTAATTCATTATGGTTGATCTAGTTACATAAACAGGAAATGGCAATAGATTAGCTCCTGCAGAGTGTTTCATATAGGATTACATTTAATGCTGAAATTCCTGTCAAAGTCTTAACTTTCAAAATACTGATAACTCAGTACATACTGTGCACTTTTTTGAACACTTGAGCAGTGCATTCCCTGCAACACACTCGGAGCCCTAATAATCAAGATTGCATTTAGAGAAGCTTAATTTCTGTTCTATTAATCTCTCCAGTGGTAAGAGTAATTATTCAGTATTCACTAAGAAGCAATCCCATAACATGCACAGGGTGCCAGCATGTTAGCATGGTTTGAATGAGCACATAGTGAGAAGAAATGTTTCTCTCTCACCAGCAAATTTTTATGCAGGTCCTTAAAAAGACTGTGAATTGTATTTGCAAGGTATAATATTCCCTCTGCTACTCCAAACTGCCTCCAAAGTGCCCTATCTTCTTTAGTATCATCTCTGAGGTCTCCCATCCAAGTTTACCTTTTCTAACTACCTTTTTTTTTTTTCCACCATGCACCTTTGTCCAGCCCTACATTCTGCTAAGGACTTTTACCATTATACCCATTTCTTATTTCTCTTGTCTTATCTAAAGCCATTCCGAACATCTCCTTCTGTGTACTGTGCAGCTCCTTCAGGTGAGTAAGGCAGAAAGGCAGTATTTGAATAAGGTAGGACTCACTGAACACTAATGACTTCTCTTTGTATTGAAGACATTCCAATTTCCAGGAAGTAAGGACACCTTTTTCACTGTGACTTTTCTTAGGGTAAAATAAATCTTCTAACCAATTAATACCTTGCAGAACAAAGACTAAAATGGTCTCTTAGATGACAGGTCTCATATCTGTAAGTAACTAAACCTACAATCAACATTATTAATCATGTCTCTCACTGTCTCTTGTGTTTATTTCCTTCTGCAGACTCCTGTCATATATTTTGACTGTCCTGAAGATATCTATTTCTAACGTGCCTGACACATACCGAGTAATGAATCGTGCTTGTAGAAGCCTCTGTAACACATTTCATAAAATAATAATAAAATTAGTACTGGATATGGAAAATATTGCAACATGAGAACAGTCTATACTGGTTTTGAGAGTTTGCCCTCTGCACCTGATAGGCCAATTCATGGATATTCTTATTTGGATGTTTGTTCAGCCACTGTAAATTTGAGAAGTCAGCCAACCCATGAAGCTTCGACACCATAACTGTAGCCATCCAGTGCTAAGTGTCAGACAGATCTTTTCTCTCCTTCTGCCATCCAACTTCAATAGACAGCCATGGTGCCTGCCTCTGTCTGCAGAGGCTATCTATTTAATGTTCTTTGTTCATTTGCTTAATCCTTCTAAATCTTCTTATTTCTAATTATTATTCTGTCATTTATCTTGGTCTATCGTCATCCTTTATTTAAGTCTATCCTCAGCTGGTCCATCTCTCTCCATGTAAACTTTGACTGCTCCTTATTCTTCTTTCCCAGCTGCACTCTCAACTGCTTCTTCACCACCAGTTCCTTCAGTTACAAGTTTATCAGAGTTATTATCTGATGTTCTCTTACCTCCAGGTCAGGCATGTCCGCATTGAAGTGGAATACACTCATGCATGCAGCATGTACCTGGACTCCTTGATATTTTAAGGGGAACAATGTAATGAATAAGCTTATGAATCACATTTGGAAGATGTCGAAATCCTACTGTATAAGCATTATTGAGGGCCTGAGGGTACTATTATATTTGCTTCAGGGTTTATGAAGATGGTGAGGAGCCAGGTTTTGAGAGAGGAATTATTAGCTTCAATGAGCCTGCCACCTATAGATGAATGTGAGTGATCCTGTAGCAGTTGGCACTGTATGCACATATTCTGGCTTCCTGGCATCTCCAAAGGGAGCCAGACTCAATGTCTCCCTACCAGAACAATGCAGTCTCGGATAATATAATGTGAAAGGAAGGCTCGTAGCATGCTCTGCAGAACTGAACCACCACAGCTGTGAATGTTATTTTTGAGTCACACAAACACACATCACACTCAGCGTAGGTGTGTTCTCTGGCTCTGAAGGCTGCACTGTCCTCAGAGAGTGCTCAGAGTTATGTTAATCCCTTGTACTGCAACTATTATGAAGAAATATTCGTCTGTTCTAAAGAGCTATTGTATGAACTGGAATTGTTTATTTTGTTCTCCAGGAAAGAAAATTGTTGCCATTGTTGCATCTTTATGTTGAGGATTTCTCTTCCCCACTGATGGGAAACATAAGTCTCCTTTGGTGGGTACTGCCCTGAGCTATGTGCTGACCAGAGGAGCTGTCAGAGAAGATGACTGCTGTCAGTAGCTCTCTCCACACTTCACATGAACTTACCCTATATAGGGCTCCTAGTAATCTACATCTCAGTGAAGTTACAGAAAAACATCTTGACACAGTTTCCATTTGCAGAAGACAACTGCCTCCTCTGTCCCTGAGGCTGGCCTGGCTTCCATTCCACTTTCTCTTGAATTCCCTTGAGGTTAACTCTTCCTTGTCCAGCACTCCATCATTTATCTCACTTCATTCCCCAGCAGCCTGTCTCTTTCAGCTCCCTCCACATAAATTTTGACTCTTCCTTAGACCTCAAAATCATTTAGGCTTTTGCAGTGTGTGTGCAGCTGTGTTCATGGTCAGACTCGAGGTATGCCTGAGAGCCAGTAAGGCCAGGGTGAACATTAATGTGTAAGCAGTGAGGAAACCACTGAGTGTGACCTTGAATCCTAAGCTAACATGACAGTGTAAACACAGTCCCAGTTATTGCTCATATGCTCTTTGCCTGTCTGAACAATCTCTCTCTTTTTCTCTCGGGCTCCCGCATTCCCCCTCACCAAACTTTCATTACTTCCTCCACCATTCCTCACTCTCACTGTGAGATTGGAGACCTTTTAAGCAAGTTGAATAGAGGTATTCAGACAGTACAGAAAGGCTACTAAAAACTACCTAGTCCTGAATGGCTTCACAAATGCCTATGCCATAATGAAGTTCAGAGTCTTTATTTGGATGTCCATAGGTCTCTGAAACTTTTAAAATAATCAGTCAGTGATTCCTCAAAATTATTTCAGCCAAGTCTTCAGAACTCATCTATGTAAGAGAACTGAATTCCTGTCCACAGTGTCACGATTCTGCACAGTTGTACTTCTACCTGATTCATCAGCACTGGTTCACAAAAATACTGAGACAAGAGGCCGTTGCAAGCTCTTCCATGGCAGAGACAGAGTTAGAACCCAGAACATGCCTTAAATTCTGCTTCACTTACTTGTGGAGGGTAGAAGGAAGCACAATTGTGCTAAGTAGCTTTTTATTAAATATTAAGGTTTTTGTGTCCAGCTTTGCTTTCACAAAGGGTTACCAAATTGCAGCATATTCCCCAGCCACTGCTGTCACTCTTCATTCTGATAATTGTTTTACAGGCAGGAAATCCCATGATTTATTAAATTACTTTTTAATGAACATATAATAGCAACTAACAATAAATGAAACTAGAGAAGGCAAGAAGAACCCATAATCATAGCCATCAACTCACTCAAGAAGTGCCAATCCTGATGCTAATTTATTTTGAGATTTAAGAAGATTATAGAAACTGTATTATATTAATTTCCATTTCCACTGCCTCAGCAGTCAGCTAGCATTGGACAGATGGCATCATAGTCGTAACATTTTTCTTGCCCCTTATATACACTTCCTCCAGTTATTTACTTTAGCATGATATGGCACCTCTGAAGAAAACACAAATCACAATATCTGTTAGGATTGTAGCAGACTAATGTCAGTTAGGGCTTACACATAAATTTCTTTTTTTATGGTTTTTCAAAGAAATTAATTTTCAATATCTAGTTCTCCACAAAGACTTTAAGGTTTTTATCATGTTCCCACAAAGGTCCTTGTAAGTCTGGTTTTCATGATGGATCAGCAAGGGATGGCATATCATAGAATAAGTAAACTGAACAACAGAGAATCGCAGACCAACCAGAAAACCAATTAGAAACTGTATGAAGTCCTTAACTGCATATTTGAGTTTTGATTTTTAAGCAATTTTTGTATTTAAGGTCCATACTTCTGGGTTCTCCCTTTAACTTAAAAACATTTTCCAGTTGGTCCTATTACCATGTTGGTACTCTGACTCTTGTAACAAGCATCTCATCTAGACTGCATGACTTCTTTCTATTTTCAACTTTCATTAATTATGCAAGATTTTTTACCTATGTTCTCTGTACTCCAATGTTAGTTTCCAGACACAACCATTTTGTGACAGACAGGCAGGGATTATACTAACTGTTCTTTTCAAAGTTCAGTAATTTTAGTATGCTTACAATTCTTTTTCCTCTCCTTTTACAAATCTGGCCATCTGTGACAAAGAGAAAGTGTAACCAGCCATTCACTGTATAGTAAGTTTTAGTTTTTAGTTTAGGATAATGTGCTGCTTTTTTATAATCTACTGAATACAGGAAAAAGCCATATTCTAACTGTACTGTGGTTTAGGGGGTACATGAAAGAACCAATACTAATCCTAGTTCTGGTGAAGTCCAAGAACACCAGGGACAACAATCTAATGCAGTATTCACCAAGGTAGGTGGCCTGCTGGATCAAACAATACAAGTGAAATCTTTATTGAGAAGGAAACAGAGAGGCAAGAAAACACTATCAACATTCGGGAATGTATTTGGAAAAGGAGCAGGACACCTGGCATTTTAGAGGATGCAATGGAGGGAAAAAAAAAAGTAGGCAAGAAAGTAGACTTGCATGAGGAGATAGGAAAATATTTATAAAATGGGAGATCTATAAAGTTTATGTTAGACATTCTCAGGTTTCAGTTGCTGGAAAACAGTGTCTGCAGCAAACATTTCACAAGAACGTGCAACATCAAGTTGGTATGGAAACTGAGACGCATATACCTTCAGAACACTACTGAGTCAGAGCAAAGACTCTGTCAGCACAGCCTGCATCTTATGGTGATTAATACCAGTTCCTAAGAGAAAAAAGCAGAAGAAAGACAACAGGTAAAAAGTGAGCTCCGCTTACTATGCATTTTCTGCAAATAGTTGCCTAAAAGTAAAGCCTTCTTGAGACAGAGGAATATTAGAAGTCATGAACACATCGGTATCTGATTCCCTTGCTGAATAGACTGTGTTTGGCTATCTATAAAAGTTATTTAATATGTTCATTCTGAATTGCAGGAGAATATATATTGGTTTAAATTTTATAATCTTCTGTCTGAAAATGTCAGGGGTGGGGGGACAATGTCTATGCTTCATGAATACCAATTTTTGAGTCCATCTTACCACAAGGATCAGATTTTCTAAAAATCACAGCTCAAATGAAGATTTACAGAGCACTCCCACACTAAGAAGGGTCCAGCCATGTTACCTCCTTCCCCTCTGGGTTTATGTGTGGTTCATTTTCCACCTAAGTGAGTTCAAAATCATCCTAGCCAATTCCTTCTTCTGTCCTCATGTGACAGATAAAATGGCCAAGTGATTAGCATGACTCATGCTGAGCTATGAAGTGTCAAGTGGTGTGTCAAGAAGTAAATGAACACATAGTTTTATCTCTTCAACAAGTCGTCTCTGCTATAGAAATAGCCACAGTGAGTCCAGAATGGAAGCATGTGGAGATATAACAATCTGTTATGATTATACTTTTCCTGGGGAAACTGTCAATTTCACTGGTATATATTCTATATATACACACCACACTGCGTATGGTATACCTGGAATAAGAACAACCCAAACCCTTTGCTCTTCACCACTATCACAAACAAGGTGCTTGGAAAGACATGGCACCTGGATGAGTTCAGCCTCCCTCTGCTGCTGCCAGCAGTGCTGTACTCAGTACAACTCTGAAAAGAGTCAGCTTCAACTATCAACCACTCTTCTGGGCAAAAAGCAGACTGAAGAGACAAGTGAAACTGAATTGTGGTTTCCTGCTAAGTTTCCTCTACTGCTAGTCTGTTGCAGGACACCACAGACCTTCACATATCAACTGGCCATCTAAAGTCAGTGACTGAAGAACTAGTAAAAACAGAAAAAGCAACATAAAAATAATGTAAAATAATGTAAATAATTCTAAACCCATATATTTTCTTCCAAATCAAGTGGTTTTTGTCTGTATTTTCAGTCATCGATTTTAACATGCCAGAAAGCTTAACTCTACATAAGGAAACATCATCTCCTTCAATTAGTATTTTTAAAACATCATAGCTCACGTCAGATTGTCTCGTGCAATTTCTAGATTGACTGATTGCCAATAGTGCCAAAGAGGCAGTGCAAGCAGCATGCTCTTCTCTTCACTTTTTATGAGCCCCATGAAAAATTTGTCTTTTTTTTCCTGCACTGAGCTTAAGGCTCTTAGACCGCTGAAGGCTACACCAACCAGCATGACTTCCAACACCTCACAGCGAGTCATTTATGTCTAAGTGCTTGTTTCAAAGCAAGCAGTGGTGTACATGAGAGGTGTCCAGGCTTCCCACAAGGGCAGGCCACAGGACCCAACTCAACACCTCTGCAGGCACACATATCCAGCACACACAGCAAACCCCACCTTGAACACTGCCAGGGTTGGAGTACCCACAACGTCCCTGGGCAACCTGTTCCAGCGCCTCACCACCCTTGTAGTCATGAATTTCTTCCTAAAATATATTCTAAACCTACTGTCTTTCAGTTTGAACCCATTTCCCCTTGTCCTATCACTACAGTTCCTGGTGAAAAATCCCTCTCCGGATTCCTTATGCACTTTCTTCAGATACTGGAAGGCTGCTGTGAGGTCTCCAGGGTGAAGAGCCTCAATTTTCTCAGCCTGTTGTCATAGGGAGGTGCCTCATGCTCCAACAGTTCTATGTCTTTCTTATGTTGGTGGCACCAAAGCTAGACACAGCACTCCAGGTGGGATCTCATAAGAGCAGAGTAGAGGGCCAGAGTCACTTCCTTTGACCTGCTAGCCACAGACCTTTTGATGCAGACCAGGATTCATTTCATCAGCCATCACCCTCAAGTCCTTCTCTTCAGGTCTGCTCTCATTCACTTCTCCACCTACAGTTCTATAAGATCACGTTGCTGTTGAAACAGCTTTTCATGCATGGATGTATTCCTCCATTTAACTGACTTCCATCGTTTCCCACCTAGCAAAAGACCTGCAAGTCTGAAGGTTGTCTTCCTCTCAGGAGCAAGGAATTTCATGGGATACACAAGCAGTCAATACCAACAGCAGCCAAAGCAGATAGAGGTCTTATAGCTTGATCCCAATCATCTGCAAGCCCCATAGACTACAAATCTCCTTTGTCTTTAGAAGCTTGACTGTACCATGTATCTGTAGATAATTAAACACTTTTGATTTCAAATACCACAGTGTAATAATCATTAGCCTGTGCTGGGCTCCATTTATAGTAATCACCCTCAGATTTGGATAGCATTCTGAAGAGTGGTAAGCTAAACATTTTCAGCAATCTTTACAAATGTAGTGAGACGAAAAATAAAATGACATTTACAAGAAAGAGAGAATTTTCTTTTCAATAATTCCAGGAAAGGCTATTCTTATGGCAGGGATTATACTACAAACAAGAAATGGTAAAGACTTAACCCATTTTCATTACAGTCTTAAGACTGCAATTTTGTGGTTGTAATCTAATGTCATGCCTTTGCTATTAGTAGATTTTCTCCAGAGTCCAGACAGAAGTAGATGTGTTCAGAAAGACCTCAGGAATATCCTGTTTTTCTGGGAGCAATTTAAAATATAATTCTCATTAGATTGGTGCCTCTTTTTTTTTTTTCTTTTTCTAGAATCAAGTATATTTTGCCTTCAAAAGAAATCCTGTTACCTTTAAGTGACACAGAAATGTTCTTCAGATCCTATTGCCAGAACCAACATTCTGTTGTTTCTATCTCGGTTTACTTTTTGATAAGATGATTGTCTAACTAGAAGTCTGATATTCAAATTTAACAGAGAGGAAAGGAGGGTACCTTCATGCTTTCCCTATTCTTCATATCCAAAGACAGCAGCAAGGATGATCTCCCCATGATTTCAATGAGAGCAAGACTGGATCATCAGAACATTGCGTTTTGGGCACAGGCATGAGGTCTCTCTCTGTAGTCTGAATGGTGCCAAATATCATTCAGACTGTGCCAAGCAGACACTAAACACTCACAGCAATGAGGAAACCACACACAAGTGTTGTGGGTTTTATTTGGTATATTGAACGAAACAATGTATTATCACAGGTTTAAGGCTGTCTCCAAAACAATCCAATGTCAGAGGGAGCACTGTAAGGTTACCCTGCTTTATGAAAGCATGACGACCCCTAGACAGCCCCCATATATGGAGGAGTACACTGGGTTCTCCTGGTCATTTTGCTTTCCCTCCATACTCATACCCCTGCTGCCTGGAACCAAAGGGATGTCCCCTTCTCTTTCCCTCTCTGCCCCCTCATTTTGTCCCAAATGGGACAATGGAAAAGGAGCCACACTGGAACAAAAACTGCACCTCATACGCATGCAACTCAATCTTCCTCAAACTCCCAAGCAGATTTTCACATGAGGAAGGAGAGCAGGGTGTCTTTTCAGTGCCATGCAGAATTCTGCCCCTTGCTAATGTATTTCTGCGTAGGATTTTTTTTGGGTTTGGTTTTTTGCTTTTCAAGCCAGTAGCAGATGGCTCACCAGTCTGATTTCAATCTGGCAATTCCCCTGCTCCTGCATTGCCTTCACGGACCCCTCCATAGCCACAGTATGGGACAGTTTCAGAGCTTTCTGGTGCATAATTGTCACGTCTATTCAAAATCACAAAGTGAGATACTGAAAACAGCATGTTATTTTAACTTTTGGGCTTATTTCTATCCAAGGTTTCCTTCTACATTCAATTTCTTCCTAAGCTGTGAACCATTCAAACTACACTTTTCATATAGCTGAAAGAAGATTTGATTAATATGATTTCTTTGTGAAAATCTGAGAAGATTAAGGAGCAGTGATGTAGAGAACATATGCCCTTTCTCAACATGACATTCTCTAACTTTATACAGGGGTCTGCAGATCCTTCCAGTCATTATATTGTTCCCACTAGTGGTATCTAAATAGAGAAAAACCTATCATCAGGGGAGAATTTCATTTTCTTCATATTATAGGTCCAATCTCATGTGCAGGTCAACAAATCTGTAGCTGTATATCGATTTCATTCTGTAACTAGACAGGAAAGGCCACATTTCAAGGGAGCATTTGCAGATTGTTTTTCCTGTGTATTACAGGGTCTTTTTGTGATCGTCCCTTAGAAAAAAATTAAGATTGGCCAGATGACTTCTATGCTCAGTGAAGCAAAATGCCAAATAAATTTGTTTACAGGCACATCAGTTTTACTGTTCTTTCTCTGGGTTTTCCAAAGTGTTACTAACCATGGAAACACTTTCCAAAATCAGTGGCGGGGAAAAATCAGTCTGGTATTGATAGAATATGGTTTCTCATCTGTCTCATGACCTTTTCCATCAGATACATAATTAGAAATAGAAAGGTCTTACCGGCATTCTTGCAGTACCCGTCAGAATACAGATAGTTTGATTCAGTGCTCAGATACAATGAAAGCACACAGTCCATAAATTCTAGGATTTTGCAAGTCAGTATTTGTTCCTCAAAATAAGACATGTAAATCATGCCAGCACTTTCAAGCTGATGCAGTATAATATCAGTAGTTCTCTTAGCTGTATCAGTGTAATATCTTGGATGTAAAGGATAGATATGGTTTGCAGCCTTCTACAGCACAGGAAAACATCGAACCTGATGAGTTCATGATATGATCTTTGTAACTTGCTTCTGCAGGGATATTTCTGTGTCAAACAGTCAACATGATTTGCTAACCAGTGGTTAAGGGGATGATTATGATGCCTGTTTCCAAAAGCATTTATATGAGTTCCTTTTGGTGAGTCAGGCTGCAGCTTCTGAAAGTCAGAAATCTTAAGCAGCCATATTTACCGTAGACTCTTGCAAGGTTGGGGCAATAGCATTTCTGATTTTGGCACCTATACTTCCTTGGTTTTGGTTGTATTTAAAGGTTTGTATGTATCTCATTATAAACTGAACCTGACCCCGTATATACATAAGGAGTTAAACCACAGAATCATATGCTTTTCCCAATGTGAAAAGCATAGATGTTGGTTATGGGACCACAGAAAAGTTAAATAAGTTTCACTTTCAGATAAGGCTCTATTTCTATTGTGATGTGAAAATATTCTAGCAAAGTATCAGAGAAGCTGTTATCTAAAATCAGTACTTTGAGACAGATGCTTTCTTCCTGTGTAGGGCCTGCAGCTTAGCAAAATGTGTTTGTTGGCTCACTAGTTATAACTCCTGCAGAAAATTGTTTGAGAGACTGATTAAGGGTGGGTTAAATAGTTTTTCAGTACGGAGGATGCTGGATTAGTTTGGATGATAAGATACTGTCAACATCTTGTACTTAGTTGCTGTGTGGTTTCTAATGGACAGTTGCTCATACTGCACAGGACACAACTAAAATTATCACAGACTCCAAAGAGAAGTTGCACATGATGGGTGGCTGAAGAGACTGATCCAACTTTTGAGACTGTCATCCCCTTTAGAAATCTTTTCCCACAATCTCCATGAGTCCACAGACTACAGGGGCATGACATCTGATTGACAGTATCTCCAAATCTCATCTCTTTCAAAAATCATACACACACAAACATATTTTTTAAAACAGCTGACCTTCCTTCCTGATTTCAGATACCTGTTCAAACTTCTGAGGATTCTGATTAAGCAGTGTGTAAAATGTAAATAGTTCAGACCATTTCAACTCCCTGCTTTGATTTCTGACTTTTACAAAGGTGTTCTATCTGTTCTAGGAGAACAGCTTTATGGAGTCACCATTAATAAGAGATTTCTAATTCAGCAGTACGCAATTGTCCTGGTTGTAAATTAATGCAATGTAATTTCTATTGGCATCACTATAAGTATTTTCAAACATAGACATGAACAGAAAGAATACTTCAAAACCGAGTATATACAGGTAGCATTTTGGATAAAGTACTTCAACTTGTTTTGACCAGAAGTATAACTGGATAGTAAAACAATAACATGAGTATCAGACTGACAGACACAGTGATGGAGAGACGTACATTTTCAGTGAGGATGAAACATGTATGAATGATGATTCATCACATCTGCAAAACCAAATAAATCCCCCACCAAAACAGCAAGAAAAGAAAAACACGACTTAGTGTTGTTTCTAAAGTCCTAGTCTTCTTGTAAAGGAAAATAAAAATAAAACAATGACAGTTTGCCCGAAAAAGACGTGATACAATGCCATCTTCTGGTTAAAATGTGAATAAAATTATACCAGCTTTGTATTGAACACTTTTATCTGCTTTCACATGTGCACGACTAGATCATTTTGTATATGATTTCACAACAGCCATACTGTGGATTGCTTGGACTGCAAGATGGCTGCATATCCACTACTGAACTCTCTGTAGCCTGAACTAAAGGCAGAGTCTTGCTACTCAACAGTTCAGTACAAGTTCAGTATAAGTTTCACATCTTAAGACAAGAATCTCTTTATTTCATATGTTAGCAATGGGGTTTAGCCTCCAATTTTAACAAATTCATTTTCCATAGTGTATCAAATTTCTTTAATAATGTTTCCTTGTTCAAATATCTAGCAATTTTGGCAGCAAAAATGTTTTAAAATTCGGCCTTTGTGAATTTTCCATTGAGAGTCTCATGTGCTACTACACTCATATAGCCACAAACTCATAACTCTGCAACATGCAGAGACATTTCCATAGAAGCTTGAAGACATGGAAGATTTAAATGTTTCCCAGTTTAACCAAAATAGGAATAATTTGCCATTAGGAAAGTCAGCAGTTCTTTTAAGATTCATTCAATACCTCGCTCCTCTGGTCCTTTTGAACTGCCAAGCACTTTAAAATAGTGACAGGATCAAGGTAAAGATATTACTACTGCTTATTAAACTGAATAGCTTGGAAGAGTTAATAATTAATACTGTACACCCATACACACACATGAAATTTCTCCAATACCCTTCTGTCCAGGGGCAGGGTTTGTCCACTCCCTTCCACTTTTGAAGAAACTCCAAGACTTAATTCAAGATACTGAAGTTTTCCCTAAAACCTTCACCTAATCCAGGATCCTTTATAAGGAGGGCACACCCCTTGTGTGTTAGTTCAGTGTCCCATTCCTTCACTTCCAGGCTGCAGAGTCCAATAGCACACTGTGGTCTGCAGAAATCCTCTCTACAGAGACATGTAAAGGGAGAAACCCAAAGAGGACTTGAGCACGGCAGGTAGAATGGGTGATGTTTCCCACTTCAGTTTCACCCCCTTATTTCAGAATCCCACTTGCCTTATCCATATTCTCTGAATGTACCACATAAATGGGAAAGTGGGAGAAGTGTACAGGAGAGGCAAGAGCCACTGCTCTGGAGGAGTAACACAGGGAAGCTCCATGAATGCACCAGTACGACCACAGTTATTGCAGCATAATTCTACATCTTTAGACTTAGAAATATCAGAATTGTTCCTGAGGGGTAATAAAATCCTGAACAAGAATTTGAGCTCTGTGTATGATAAGAGAATAAAACTGATCAATGGAGAGAATTATTGTATTGTAAAACTACAGCAGTAAGGGCACTGCGACAATTACTGGATATTTATTCAAGTGATTATCCTTGAGGAATTTTAATGAGGGTTTCACACTCCATAACCACATGCTTTAGATTCTGTCAGTAAAAATGTTAAATGCTTCTGTTAAAGTAATGTGACACTGCTTTTACTGCACTGCTCTTTGCAGGGGAATGATATTTTAGCAAAACGAGAGCATGACCACTTTTTTTTCAGATGTCCTTGAAATGTTTTCAATTATTTTTGTTGTGGCTGAATCCCTCAATATGCTACTAAACCCAGACAAAAATGATAATGCCAGCCTCATAGTGGAACAGTTGTGGAAATTCCTTCACCTTTCCATTCATGTTTCCCTGTGGTCTCCATGTAGCTGGCAGCACCATTGTGCATAATGCAGAAATGCTTATGGTGAGATTAGAAGGGGCAAAATCCATCAATTTATAGAGAGAAAGTTCCAAAGTTAAACTAATTCCTTTGCAATTATGGCCATCACATGTTATTGATTGCTATGATTGCAGAAAAATTAAGATTTTAGTTCCCAATGTTTAGATTTAACCTCATGAATATGGCAGTGAGATTCAAATGAAGAAAAGGATCAATTAAGAGTTTGGAAACACAGTTTATGTTCTTGACTCAGTCTCTGATCTATACTAGGATCTTCACAGGTTTCATTTTTCTGTGCTTCTCTTTCACTCTCATCTTGCAGATTGTAAGTCACATTTTCAGAAAAGATTGTCTCTCATTATGTGATTCTACTATGTCTTGTTTAATGAGATGCCAAATTCATTGAAGACTCTAAGCTTAACTATACTATACATAATAACATAATAACCCATAATGCACCAAAATCATTCTTCACAAACTGAAAATAAGAGTTTGATACTCCAGACTGCCATTACTTTCCTGTGCTTCTGACAGGAGTAGCTTTGCAGTGGTTCACAGACGTGACCCAGAATTTTCAGACAACATGGCAGTGTTTAAAATGCAAAATGTAAAAATGTCTTTCAGATAATCTGCACTAAATCATTCATTTCTGTGGTCATTTAAGTATTTCCATGTATATGGCATGGTTTGCTTTTTCTGCTTGGATGTTTAAGGTAAATAATCACAAAAAAAGTAAATAGAGATGTGTGACCTCCTTGTACAGAAAAACACACATTTAGTTTTAAGCAATTAGTGTTTCCACTGATGCTTATGCCACATCACTGTAATTTATAAATCTGTGAAGCAAAACTGAAATTTTGAGTTGGGGGCCTAAATTGCTTCTTGGTGTAATTCTACAATACTTTATGAGAGTACACCAGAAACTAAAACAGTCCAGGAAGAGAAAATTCCTATCTGACACTTTGGGTTTGGAAAGGTGTCGTGAAAGGAAAGTCTTTCTTATTGAAAACTTTCTTGTCTTTCAGTCATGGTAACTCAAGACTTGATCACACAGACATTTCATGTGAATGACTCTTCCTCATTCAGTCCGACCAGTGATACCAGCCAGATAACTGGATAAAAACAACTCAAGGGAATAAAACCTGCAATATTTTTCCACATGAGCAGTAGGCCATACTTTTTCGAAAAGGATATCAGGAAATCCTTACAAACTAAAAATGTGTGTGTGTTTGGTTGAAGAGAATCTTCACCATTAAAAAGAGAAAAAGAGAAGTGAAAATACTGAACTTTGGTAAGGGTTAAATGCAAAATTGAAATTACCAACAGTTAAGCGAATAAAAATGCAAAGACTATAAAGAGCAAGAAATGTTAAAGGAGATAAAGATTAAATATGGCGATATGTCTTTTGGAGAGGTTATGAAATAATCTAAAACTAAGAGCAAATTTTCTATTGTAAACTCCGACGGTGGTTCAGAAGCTTTACATGAGTCCAGGCTCTCCAAATCTCTCTCAGGAGTGCTGCCTTTAGAGACCCTCACCCTGACCGAGACTGATAAACTCTAAAGGTAAATCAGCGTGAAGACCTAATGCAAATGTAGACTACACACGTTATAGAAAGTAGCATAGGATCGGGCCCTTAAAACTATAAATAGCTTAGGACAGCTACAGATTGTATCTGCTTTCCTTTAATGTCTGTGGGGACTAACGAGCTCTCTAGGCTTATGCCACCTCTCATGCCTCCCAAGTACCTAGCTAGGAGAAAAGCAGTACCAGCTCTGACTCCCAGGGACTCACAGTCTCACAGGGAAGATTCCTTCCCTTGCAGCTCTCCCTCCAACCAACTGGCAAATAAGCACGTGGGGAGCTCACGCCTCTGCATGGCCGAGGGAGATTAGAGACAGCATTTCATTTGTGCAGGCCTTTTGGCAAGCACACGCCAAAGTGAGTGATTACACAAAAAGTCGGTTATTTTTCTGTTAAAATAAACTCCCTTTTTTAAAAGGAAACAACAAAGCAAATTTTCCATAAAGTCATTAAACAAATTTCAGTTTAAAAGAATTTATCAGCACTGAAGGATTCAAAGAAAGAGAAGAATTAAGGAAGCCACAGCCAATCAGAAAAAAAGAAAAGAAAGGGGGGAGAAAAGGGAAACTGATTTCTTCTGAATGTTTTCCTTAAGCTGAGGAAGTGGAAAGGATCATGAAGAAGAAAGGGAAAATGTGGCATCTGCATTAATCGGCATTAAGCACTTAAAACAAGAAGCTTCAATAACTGTGCAAATTTAAATTTTTGAGCTTCTCCTTTCTACGCTTCCTCATTGATATTCATGGGGCAGCAACCATTATTTGCAAACAAAGATAAAAACCAGTATTTACTCTTGCTGGAAAATGCAGCTATAATTTGTTATGAATGCATTCAATTTACTGTGAATCACTTTGCAAAACTTTCATAATATAACCCAAAAAAGAGCTAGACAAAAAAATAGGGTGTTTTTTTTGATTCAGACACTGAAGAAAAAGGAAAAACAAAATGTAATCAGTTCAGTTTGAATCAAAACACACATTTTATGGTTTTTTGAATAATAGGGTGGGTTTTTTTTAGGATCAAGCTAATCTTTAATGATTTTTACTTTCATTTTAAAACCTTTTCATTTCAGTGAGCCATTATTAAACAATAACAAGAAGTTTATTTTGCAAATGTCTAAAAGTACACCTTCTAGTATTTCTAAAATAGAACATTTTTTCTTCAGAAAATTCAGAAACTAAATTTTTCCCTCTTTTTAAATAAAATATGTTTTACTCTTTATTCAGCTGAATTTATTTACATATGATTCATATTTGCAAACAATTTCAGACCCCTAAAAAATTTTAGCTTGTACTATTAATCCAAAACACCACACAATTTCAGTAAAACCCAGGAACTACTTCCTATTTGTCTGGAGTTCAATTCTGCACCTGAAGACTCAGGACATATTTTGAAAATTGCTGTTTATTTGCTTGGCTTGGCCTGACTTTGCTTGGTTTAGTAAAACCAGGCCAAGTTGCAGTTGACCCTGGAGTGACTCACATGTTTGTCTGGAAAGTCCTGAATGTCTTTTCAAGGGGTTTCATGCTGAGTGCTAAAATCTCTCATCAGGTGAGAACGACTCTACTGATCAGGTCTGCTGGCTCTGAAAGGCCCCAAACACAGGACAAGTTCATGCAGAGCTTCTGGTAATACATACAAAATGTATGTATTATTACTGTTTCTATTTTAAAAAAACCAACTCAAAATATTACTGGCTATTGTTACCCAGATTCTTCAAAGACCTCTTCTTTGCCAACACTTCATTGTATAACAGATCTTTCAGATGTCCCATTAAAACATTCTGGAGCAAGAATCATCTAGAATCCTACAGTGAATATGCCTTTAAACAGTTAATTCATTTTTTTCTTCTTTTATAGTTGGATCATAGTGCTTTAAAAAGTATTTTTAAATTCTTTAGCAAAAAGTGCAAGGATGTTCACCCCCTTAACCAAGTCAGCTGTGGTACTATCCCATATGTATTACTGTCATAGATTAACATGTGGGGAAAAAAGGGATATATAAGATATTATTCGAAAATAATAATTTATTTCTTACTGTCTAATGATGAGTGAGATGATGGTAATCTTGATTTCACAGTATTTACTTCTATTGCATCACAACTATTTACATACAGCCATCACAGAGAGTATGAAGACAGGCCAATCTGTACTGAAATACCCAGGGAGGATTTATGGAGCACATACTGAGTGCCCGCTCCTCAATACCTTTCCCTTCTTCCTTTTTGGAGAAAGCTATGACAATGACTCTTTGCTTGTCAAGCAAAACTCTTTTTTTTTTTTTGAATCTTCTTTACCTTCCCCAAACCCTCTGTGAACTCTGAACCATAATCTGGCCCCATTTATTTTATTTGAAAAATATGACAATTTGGTGTAAACATTGACTGTCTCAAGCAAGCTCAGTTTAAGATATAAAATGGGGTAAAAGTATAGATTAGATACTGCTGAACCTAACTTTGAAGTTGTCATATTTAAGTTAAACATTAGTGAAATCAGAATCCTTTATTTGAAGCAGAGGTTGATAAATAAAGCGAAAAAGAATAGTCAAAAGTAGATTCACATAAGCAATGTCTATGCTTATTTGCTTAGGTCAGAGTGTTTCCCACCACACAGAGCCAAAGGCATTTCCCTCCTCATCAAGGTTTTCACTGGAAAGAAACTTGGCTGTCTGAGCTAGAACGATGCACTCCTTATGTAAATATTTTGAGGAGTGAGCCTAAGGCGATCAGAGCCTATTTGCCATACAGAGGCCAGACAGTGACATGTACTGGCATTATGTCTGACATCTATAGCTTTTATGCAGCTTAGTCATAGAAATTACTCATCATACCTTCCATCAAAAGCAAGACTACCATATATTGGTGTGGGAATAAGGTAATTCTCAACATGGGGCACACACGCCTGTGCAATTTACCTCCCACTCACACCCAAATGGGTAGCTCTTCTGTAAGAGGGTAACAGCTTGACTGTGGAGGAGGGTGTTTTCTATTGTTGGTCAGAGTCATCCTCAAATTCTGTCCTTATTTTAAGGTCTAAGTTTTAGATAAAAGTCAAAAGCAAGTGAAAATATTTTTAGCATAAGACCTTTCAGCGGAAAATGCTGATTGATCGATCTATCTATCTATCTATCTATCTATCTATCTATCTATCTATCTATCTATCTATCTATCTATCTATCTATCTGTAGAATACTATGTTTCACTAATTTTCCTTTTTAAAGAAAGCCTTGGAAGAAGGTTTTGAAAATGCCAGAACACTTTTTGGCTTTTTTTCAACATTTTTTTTAATTTCAAATTTGGAGTATTAAACAACAAAACCCCCTAAAACCTATCAGGACAGAATTGAAAGAAGGCATGGTGAACCTATCACAATATTTCAGCTGCTGCACTCTGATTACCCATTGAATTATATTCCTACTTAATGCATGCATTTTGATTTTTCAGTCTCCTTTGAAACAAGAAGACTCTCCGAACTTGTGGAAATTCTCATAAAAGAGGCAAATTGATTCTCCTCCCAATTCCAGCTAAAACCTGAGTTCAGAATTGTCCATTGTCCCATGATATGTTTGGCCATAGATTAACAAGTGTTGCAGAGCAAAGTTTTGTACTTGGGGCATTTTGACAGGTGAGAAAACACACAAACCCTTATAACAGAATCCTGAAGCTAAACGTTGAAGTGATATGCACTGAAGTGTGTACCTTTGTGTATTCCAGCAATCTGGTATCTAACTTTACCTAAATTTAGGAGACAAAATGTGACCTTGGTGAACTGCATGAAAATTTTGCTCAAAGGTAAGGTGAGACCTAGACCTGGCCTCAAATTTCTGCATAGAAGTAACATTGATTTGAGGGTGTGCATGAGCAACACATTTCAGCAAAGCGTCCTGTCTCACTTTCACTATTGCTGCTGCCCCTGCTGTTGCCATGCTGACCCCTCGTTCACGCCACAATATTGGTTCCCTCTGAAACTGAGATCTGAGTTCAGGATTTTACCGATAACTTTCAAGGTCCTTCAAGCCTCAACCCTTCTGTTCTTGCATAACCTGGTCCACATTTCTGTTTCCTTCCATAACCTACTTTCTGTTCCTCATTTATCCCTGCTCCTGCATCACTTTTTAAGTTGACTGTGTCAAAATATGGTGCTTTGGCACAGTTGACCCCAGCATGGTGTAACTCCATTCTTCTTGATATCTACAGATATGGGAGATAAAACCCCTCCCTCTACCTCTCCAAGATTTCGACGGCCTGTCTCATAGGGTACAAAGTGTGGTCAGGCCATGTGATACAGCTTTCATACCCCCCAGACCTCCTCCCTCTTCAATTTTTTAAAGTTAAGGTCAGGCTGTGTGAAAGAATCGGAGCTCACAGCAGAATAATTTGAGTCATCTGAGACTCACACAAAGGTCATGTAGGTTAGTGCTTTTGAGGAATCTGTTCTAAGGCAGTGCCTGAGAGGGATTTGTGACCCAAGCCAATATTTCTGCTTAGTGTAATTTATGGGAGATTTCTAAATAAATTGTAATAGGGACAAACTCCCTTCTGTGCTTCTTATCATAAAGTTTATGAGAGTTGTGTGCAATATTACATGTGCAAAGCTCATGTCCCCTTGTTTTCCTGAAAAGAATTTGTAAATTTTGTTACAGCCTAACTCTGCTACTGAGAGCTTTCTTCCCACATAAATAACTTGAAGACACCTCAAGTATGTTTCAGAATTCATTCCTCCTTTAACACATTGCCTTCTGAAAGAGCACGCTTTGATTTTGAGAGAAATATTAATTAACTGGGAAAATTATAATTTCAACATTGTATTAATTTAGCTTAGAAAAATGTCTTTGTTTTACTTACATAATTTTGTATTTCAGAAAATATTGGAAACAGCTGTACTGCTCACAGGTTTGTCAAACTATAAGAGGAAAAATGCCCTTTCATATTTTCCCTATATAATGTCATTTATTCATTACTATTCCAGGTTAGTTTCATTTTGACTACGAATTTTATGATCATAAGTAGTCACAGCAGTTAATTATGTTTCTTTAAAAAGAATTTTTAAATCATTGTTTGCATGACCTAGTTACAGGGGCCAGGACCATCACTGTGTGGGTACAACCAAAACTGTGTATTCTACACCCTCTCTGTCATTTCTGATGAACTGTTAGTAATGGATCATTTGCAGCAGCTGCCCAGGGCACACTTGACACCTCACGCTACAAGCTGGGTGTTAAAGAACCCGGTGATATGGGGGAGTGTTTCTGTCTTCACATCAGTGACTCAGCTGTGGTAACTCCCCTCTGGGGAGGCATCAGCACCTTCACACCCAGCCTGAGGGGTCATGTCTGCTAATGGACCATTAGAGTCTGGCATAATAGGCAGCTGAAAGGACCTAGACCATCAAAGATATCCCATGACTCACTGAGTCAAATCACCCATTGTGAAACACCCTGCCCTCGGGAAGGTACTGGGCGTTCCCCCCTGAGCATATATAATCCTTGGGTTTTGGGACTTCAAGTACCACTTGCTGGATCCAGAGGAGGACCAGAACCTCAACAGGACTGCGACTGCCACTTCGACAGAACGTGCGA
>VWZG01011792.1:7962-40388 GCA_013396735.1 Grallaria varia | reverse complement strand
CAGGACTGCGACTGCCACTCTCAACAAGACTGCGATCATTACTTCGACAGAACGGCGACCATCATGCTCATCAACTGGTTTCCTTTCCTTTTACTTTGCACCATGTGGCACTCAGCACAGGGGCTAATGAACACCGTTCTGTTCTTGTCCTACGGTGCTGAGTTATACATCTATCTTTGTGGGTTAAAAACTAGTTGTATCTGGATCATTATATTTATTTCAATCTTTTTAGTAAATTGTAACTCCAACTTGTAACCTCTCTCGAGCTGTGTTCATTTCTCCCACTGGTTTACTTTTAAACCAGCACATCCCATTACAGCAGATTCTTGAACAAGGGCTCCAGTACAATAAGCACTGAAGAGGGACTGAACAAGATTCTTCACTAGGATTCTTTTGTAAACAGCTTTATTTTTAATTTTTTCTTAAGTAAGACTTCAAAATTCGTAAGAACCAATTCTAAGAGTATCTTGAGTGTGTTGCTGCTGCCCTTACCAAAGTGTGCAGTTTCCTGCATTTTTGACCAAGCTCCATAGAGAGAAGACTTTAATATAGGTCAGGAATGAAACATATATCTTGTGGAGCTAAATTTTCTCTGGACAGGAAATAGAGACCCTGGCATGGATGAAGAACTTGCCCAGATTAGCCTGGGAGTTTGTAACAACATATCAAAAAATTAAAAAAAAAGCATCTATTTGTTATTTGACCTTAACTTCTCTTAGAAATAACAGTGTGTCCCTTTCTGTCAGGGAACACTTCTCACCCAATGCCAGCTTGTCATCATAAAAATCCACTTGAGAAGTCATACACTAGACAGAGAAAACTTTACCTCTTGCATTTAGACTTTCAGTAACTCTGAAAATAATACAACAAAACAAATTGTAATTTCTATGCAGAATTGAAACCTCTGTTTCAGCACTTCCTGGAACTCAAACAAAATAGCTCTTTCAAGGGTATATTTGGAAAATAGCACTCTTTCATTCTACTTACAGTTCACCTTTCCAGCTGTGCAGTGCCCTGACTTGTATGTGCCATTTCAGTGCAGTCAAACATCCACAGTGATACAACAAAGCTCAGACTTGCATTGAACTTTATCAATTTGTGAAGTCTCACAGGCTCAGGTGATTTGGGCCTTTCAAAGAACAGTTCAGTTAAGCCCTGCCTTGGCAAGAACAAAGACTTGATAAGTGTTTATCTCTTCATACCACACTTCCCTCCTAAACCGACTGCCATGTCATCAAAAATTCCACCCAAAAATGGGTGGAATTCAGAATAATGACTGTATCTTAAACATACAGGTTTTTGCTAAAGGAAGTGATTCTTCACCAGTCCCTCACAGTAGGCCTTTACTTTACAAACACAATTAAGCACTGCTTCCAAAATTTGTTTTCTGCATATTTTACAGACTTTTTCAGTGATGCAGGATTATTAGGTTGGCTAACCAGCAAATATGAGTTGCAAACATTCCTCAGGAGTGCAGCATCCCGCAGCATAAAGAAAGACTCTAGGCATTCTTTTTCCCCACTCTTTTCCAGATCTTCTGAAGTGTAACAGATGGTTGCTATTATTTCTCTTTTTGGTTTCTATTCCTTTTATCTTTACCCAAAGTATTTCACCACCACATATTTGTACTGTCAAATTGCACCATGGTGGAATTATGCACACTTTTGGAATGTGGGATGATCTCTTCAGTTCTTCAGCCTTCCTACTGCTTCCAGATAAATCCTCCTTGCTGACAGTTTACTTCTGAGAATCATCTTAAAAATTATATACTTTTTCATTCTCCCTAAATCACAGTCTCTGCATTTTAGACTAACTTTCAGTTCTACTGTTGGAGTTTTTTTTCCTTTTCATTTACAGTAAGTCACCTGAATATTAAAATAATTAGAATACACAATGTCCTTTACCATAGATTTGGAACCAGAAAGGATCTCAATCTGTACAAAAGGCATTATTCTACAGGATTTGCAGTGTTCAGGTCACCACCAGGTTTGTCATTGCTTTCATACCTTGCTTTCTTCCTCCAGACATAATCCTGAGGTGATGAAAATTTTTCAGATATGTCATTCATCCTTTTGTTTCTCTCTTTATGGTATCATGACTCTCTTGTAGGGAAACTACCCCATCCTTCATTTTTATATGGGCTCTTCAAACAGTAAAAGATACCTTTCAGTTGTTATCATATCATCTGATATATATTTAAAAATTAACAGTACTATGGAATAAAATTAAATTTGTGGTCTGTTCATAATTCCTGTAACAAAATCATCAGCTGGCACTCAGTTAGGTAGTTGGTCTCCATTTACACTACTCTACTGATGCACGGTTTATAATTGGATTAATTTGTTCAGTATGGCTATGATTAATTTCACAAATTTCATCATTATCCAAACAGATCTTCCACTGTAACATGCTTTATATTGTACTTTTATTGTAACTATCAAATAATCTAATCTAGTTCAGCTCAGACATTCTCTGTCACTTGCATTTACACTACAAGACCGTTCATTCTGAGCAGTAAAGTGAGACACATTTTATTCACATCCTACACTCTTCTGAAGACAAACATGTTTATAAAAATTCTCGTTATGGTTTCAGTTTGTGGTATGGGGTTAAAGAAATGACAAATTCACTTTGGAGAAAATAACTTCTTCAGGATGCTTTATCCCACTTCTGGTCCCAAGAGCTGTGCTTTCAATGTGCTTGGAAAGATTTCTGTGTTGGCAACAGGAGCGTGGGTTTTAATTTGAACAAAACAGGTATTATAGAAGAAGCTGCATATGAAAGCAGCAAGAAGCCTTTGAGGTTCAAGAGGCCTTTATTATCTTCCTAAGGGGCCTGTTTAGCTCTGGCATGAAAAGTAATTTCTATACATCTAGTCTTTATTTTCATAGGAATAATTATTTCTTCCTGTTACAGTTTTTCTTCTGTTGCTACATTCTCCCTGGTGCAGTTTAACCTCTTTGTAACATATAGTTATAAAACATTGCTTGCAACATTAACTTCAAAGAGGTATCTCAATCTTCTTTGAAGGTGGCTTTAGTTCCATGTATGCAGCATTTCTCCTGCATTAAGATTTTTTCCCCAAAATTTAGTTAGCTATTTTTATCAAAGATGAGCAGAACTGCTGACAGGACAAAAAAGCAGAAAAAACAGGGTCTCACGAATATGAAAAGGAACAGATCAGAGATGACAACCTGAGTTGTAGGTTATTGTAAGGGGTATACACTCCTGCTAGAAGTTATCTATCTAATATGCATAGGCACATCCTCACTACTGTCTTTACATACACAGTTCAAATGTCAACGTGGCTAGCACAATTAAGGGCCAAGGTGGCAGGCAAAACAAGGCATCTAGAAATGGTCTCATATCAAAGAATTGATGTGAAACTTACATTTAAAAATTAGATAATCCAGAGGGGTCTGGATTATTTGTGTACGTGATTAATCTCTGTTTGAAGCTGGGAAGCTGGATACAGAATGCAGTGAGTGGCAATCCCTAAACTGAATGATGCCCCAAGTAATTCATAGAGGGCCATGTAATTATAGGAAAAGAGAAAATTTTTTTCCAAAGTTGTCAGCTTTCTGTGCTCAGTTCTGCTTTGCAAAAGCAACAGCTTTGTTGTATTTTGTCTTTCTTACACTTTCTTCAATAACACACAATGCTTCTGTAACTCAAAATTCTCTCATTACTTTGATAGTAATTGAAGCAGAATATGATCTACTTTCCTTTTCCTCTAAAAAGCTGGTTTAGATCTACTGCACAGAAAACAAACCATGAAAATGTGGTTTTGTCAGTTTTATGCAAGCAGACAGGACTTAAAGACATATGAGGTTAAAGGTTGAAACACTTTCTATTCATCATCCAGCTCTAGTTTTCAAGTATTTGGTTGTTCAATTTTGCAAGCACAAGACAGCAATTATATATGGAAACTGAGAAACTAGAACTCTTATGAAGCCCAAGTATTTGTGTAAGGGCAGAATTGAAAAAAAAAATCCGAATCGAAGGTGTGTAAGGGGACATACAAGGACTGCTACATGGTTTGAAAAAGATAGTCTGTTAAATGTTTGCCCCTATATGTGTATATGGGAGGCAGTGGTTCTAAAAAATGCCCTTAAAGGATGTAAGAATTTCTCCATATCTTCATGGATAGCTGACTTTGTTTTTTTAAATATGCAGTGCCTCTGAGCATTTCCAAGAATTATTATTATTCAGCTCCGTAGGGGTATAAAATGAGTGAAAAGCACTGAGCTGAACATTCCACAAACATATATAATGAGTATTTAAAGTCTGAAAATTGTGTTCACTACAAACAACTACTAGGTTTTTCTACATTTAAAATCATAATCTTGATATGGGGTTTGATTTTCAGAAGTCTTATTTTATACTTATAAGAGACTGCTGCAATTTTCCAAGTAAAAATTTTCACAAGCTTGTTATTCCATGACTGATCCTCCTTCCAAAAATCAAAAGTGAAAGGACTCACCTGTTAACCAGGAAATTGAAACTATTCTTTTTTATTTCCATTTCTTCTTTTAGTGTCAGGTCTCTCTCTGCTCCCTTGATACGTATGTGGAACTAACTTACAAAGTTTTCCCCCTGCTCAGATATGAATGCCCATCACCACAAACAAATGATCTACAGGATACAGCTCATATAGATTGGAAAGCCAATAGCTCTGCTAACCAGAGACTCTGCATCCCCAGTTCATCAAAGCCTCAATTCTGCTCAGAAAAAAATGCAGTGAATTCGGGACAAGACCTTACAAGTTCATCTAGCAATGTTTGCTGTAACCTGATGAGCTCTTTCTGAAGACAAATAGATGGGTAGATATTTATAAGCTAATTGTTTCTCAACTAATCTTCTGAACACATCCCATGTCCATGCGGAACACAGGACTATGGCAATCCTTTTAATAGGAGCTGCAAAACCACAAGCCTTTTGATTCATTTTACGCAACTAAAAGACCATTTCGGATCAGAGAATTTTCTGTAGGTGGAGAATTTTAAGAGCTGACTCTCACTTTCTGGAATGTTAAATTGTGCATGAAACTTGAAAAGTTTGCCTATAGTGATTAGAAGCCAGTGTTCATATTCTGTCTCATATACCGTCTGTGCAAACCAGGAATCACAATGTTGCTCCCAGCTTTCTTTTTTCATTGTGAATATCACTCTCTTAAAAAGATTGGATGAAAACTGTTGCTACAGTGATTTCAAAATCAGGGCAGGGTGGTGAATTAAGTAGAAATAGTTATATTAAATCTATTTACGAAGTGATCGTGCAAAACAGACTAGGAAGAGCTGGCATTGGCCCTCAGAAAGAAGTGAGTCGGTTCCCAAAAGAAAACCTGTGAATGTTTTGAGGTTTGCAAAAAACACATTAATTTTTTTAGTAAGTTTGTACATCACAGTGTTCACTTAGGAGTGGGATTATGCCCTACTTCTGTATCAGCAGCAAGTCACAATGCAGGAGTTTTTCTACAACCAAAACCTCCTCTGCCAGTTCTTCTGTCATTCAGGGCTCCTGTCTAAGGAATGCCATAAGAAGAGGACATCTGGCAATATTAACTGTCTGCACTACACAAATTATACCAACAAAATGTTTTGCATTTCCTTGACTCCTGAAGTGTGACAGAGGAAAGATTCCTCTAGAAAGGAAAACAAGTATTTGTCTAATATTAATTGTGCTGCAATGAAGAATGGGACAATTTTCTGTCTTCAGAGAAGGTGTGCATTAGGCTTTTAGCTTCTTATCAAAGTTTCTACTAACTGTTTGGCTACAGAGCATGTCTCCTGCCACATGTCCCCCAAAATGTAAATTCAGGGGCAGAAACAGTATTCTACAAAAGGAAAAATAGACTCATTTGAAGTAATTTGCTGAGGGAGTAGCATGATGTGCTAAAAGTAATTATCCTGGTAAAAAGAAGGTGGAAAAAGTTTCAGCTTCTTGTCATGTTTTTTCAGCTTCATATTTAGTTTTGGATATCTGAGGTATAGTGAAAGGAAAGTCAAAAAGAAGGTGAAAAAACTTTAGTTACTAAAAGAATATTTGTTTTAGCCATCTTGATTAGTCTGAGGTGCTATTATGTCAAACAATTATTATTTTGTTTATAGTACGTAACACCTCTATAGACCAGATGTTCAAAATATGTCTCAAGTCAGTGTCTAGTTATGCAAAGCAAAATCTCTTGCATGTGCCCTTTTTGCTGTTAGCAGTTAAGAGCCTTAACATCAGTCAGGCTATTAAAAAAAATAAAATTTAAAAAAAAGTATATAAAAAAGCCAGACACAACTGGTGCACAGGAGTTCTGGGTTTAAAAATTGTTATTTGTTAACACAAAAAGTAGCTGACAGAAGAGCACGTGTGCGTGACTTATGCAGATACACATGGAGATCACACTAGGTCTCTGAAAATTTGACCTTCACTAAATTTGCACTACTTCTTTCTTATGTTGTCTGAACAGTATTGTACTTGTTACATTGAAACGAGCTAGATTTAAGGTTAAGTGTCTGATTAGACATTTTCATCTTTCAGAGCTCTACATTTAGGCAAAGTCAATGCTATGGATCCTTCAGCTGTACTAGAAAACTCCAGTGAATATTCTCCCCCCATTCGTGAATATTCTCCCTTCGTTACACACAGTGAAATTTCACTATTATCAATATTGGTTTGGTGAATAGAATACATAATACAGATCTATACTGAAGCTCAAGAATCACAATTTTGCTAGATGTATTAAACTTCAGCTCTTTTTTTGAATTCTTTTCCTGTGGCAGTGAACAAACAATATCAGAAATGGAAAAAATCCTGTGAGAAATGGGCTGGTGAAGAAGGGAAAAAAGCTAACCTAAATACCTTAAAAGCGAAAGCTGTCTCTATTGTTTAAGATGGAGTCTTGTTGTTTTTTTACTAAGACACTGTGTCTTCTTCCCAAAATTCCTTGAGAGGAACTCTTATCTCCCTAGCTAGGTCTGAAAGAATGTATCCTTGAAGTGTGTTTAAAGTTTCTCATTGGCTTTTAGTTAACCCTTTCCTATTGGTTGTTATTCCTAGTTTTCTATTGGATCTTTTACGATCCATCGAAAAGGTATAAATACCTTTACCCATGTAATAAACTCTCTCTCTCTGCTCCCTCTCCGGTGGTCTCTGTGTGTCTCTCTGCGGGGCACCCTGGGACCCGCCCTTTGGGGGGGGGGAAAACTAGTGGGGGGAGGAAGGCTCCCGGCAATGTAACGGAGAAAAAGCCTCCCGCTATCGGGACGTGATCCCCCCATAAATCAACCGTCGTATTTTCCTACCCACTCTCCTCAAGGATAACACTAAATTGCTTGCAGACTTTGTGTAAAATTATAAATTGAGGGCAAAAGAGAAAAATCAATGATGGAGAACTGTAGTGATTAATATGTCACTAACAAATAAAGTTTTCCAATTTCCCTATGCCTTATTTGCTCATTTTGTAAGAGACACTGAAAAATAGTTTTAAAAACATAAAGTGAAATATAGTCCTTTCTTTCTGGGGAATAGAATCCACAAGTTTAAATCATTAAACTATAACTATACTCTGAACATTGGAAAGATTTACAGTAAAAATATCAGGTTGAGATTAAGTCAATAAAATTAATCACTCGTTACCCTGAAGGAGCAAAAGGGTTGAAAAATGCTACAAAATTGAAAGCTACCATGAGCAAAGGGACTCAGGGAATTCGTTTTAATTCACCACAGCCAAGTTCAGATACAAGCTGTTCTTTGTTATTCAACCTGAGGTATTATTTTTCATACAGACACTCACATCTGACCAAGCCATAATCATATACTGCAAAGCTTTCTTTATCTGATTGTAGAAGTTTCCTGTTTTAGCTATATGTTAACAATGAACTGCATATGTATGGGGTGGTGTCACGGAGTGGACTATATTTTGCTCACATAACCACATCTATCAGTGTATTAAGTGCCTCAAAGCTGGGACTTGAGCAATGGGTAAGTAAACCTGGCCTTCGGTCACTACTCTCTCTCCCTTACGTGGGCCTAGCAGACATTTTATATCATGAATTCCTTGCTTTTCCAGCAGCACAGACAGCTCTCCTGCAGTGGTCTAAGAGAAGGTTATGAATTGCAATAACCTTTCCTCTCTCATCTGAGTTTAATGATTGACCGTACTGTCTAAAACGGTACTTCTCAACCCCCTCTCATGGTAGGTATGTTCTACCCATGAGAAACTGCTAAAAGCAAATGTAGCCATCCTCCATGGGTCCTCATGCCATGAGAATGGGCAGAGACTTCCTAGAAATTATCTGAGAAATGAGGTGTGAAATTAAAAGGGTTGAGAAGGACTTAGGAAAGGTTGTGTAAAGGACATGTGATCAACTCTCTAAGAAGTAATTTGTAATTGAAATAGAACATGCTTGTTCTTTTGGATCTGAAGTGACCTGATCCATCTGCTCTGAAAACCGAGATGTGTCTGTGAGCTGTGGGACTGTGCACTACGGTTGAATTTTAATTTGGCTGCAGACATGTAGGTTCTTCCTCTAGCCCTGAGAAAATTAAAACCAATTAACAAGATCTCTTTTTGTTTCAGTGTAGTGTATCAGCCACCTGATTCTACGGCTACAAAAGTGAGGACAGCTGTGTCTGAAGACCTGGAAGCAATGGAGAGACTCGCTTAACGCATGATGTGAAGTAACACTTCCAGGTGAAATCAACCAAAGTTCAAAGATTTTTTTTCAACAAGTGCTTTGAAAAACTACCAACTCAGGAACTATTTATGTTACCAGAAATTGTGAAGCAGAGACTGCATGAAAAAGTATATATGCCATTGCTCATTCATAAGCAAAATCAAACATCACAGCCAGTATTTGCAGTGAAATAATTTCAGTGAGAACATAACCTAATACTGGCCTGACATGGCATTCTTTCCAAAATAATCACAAGAATTAGCTGAAACCTTTGTTTATTTACAAGATTTCCACCAAAGCTAGTTTAAATAGACAGATTTTTTTTTTAAAGATTTCCAGAAATATATAGCAGCCATCTGCAGGCAAGTTTATTTCTGAAAAGACATTCATGAATTTACATCCAACATAAATAAAGAGCTGTTAGGCAATTAAGCTGGAAAATGTGCATTTTTCAGACAGAAAATAAACATTTGTTTCCAGCCAGTTGATGTACAAGTACCACAATATAAAATTTGAAAACATAACTTTTGGGACCCGATGTTGAGACTGAATTTCTGCTTGAAAAACAGAATGTGTGTTCTTTATTATGTGGATTTCTTTTGTTCTTCTCAATGTGGAAGATGATTTAAAAGTAATCCTCACTCACATCTCCCTTTTATTCTTACCCTATACACAAGACCTTCTTAATGAGCTGTACCCTGCCACACTTTTTCAGGCTATTTCAAGTCAAAGGGAGTTTTGCTTTACAGTCCTTGAGGAAGGACTCTGGGACTAAATGTAACTCCTGGAATTATTTTTTTATGACATAGAGATATAGATGAAAAATTAACTTTATTTTAGGCTGCTAATTCTTAGGTGGTGAGCACTGAAGAATACTATAGCTTTATAGCTTTGCTTCAGTCACTGTATGGAAAAGATAGTTTTCCTTTCAAACCCCTGTTTTTATCATTTTCCTCAGCTATTACCTTTGGCCTGAAATATTTTGTCCTTGTTTTTATCCCCACCAGTGTTTCCTGTCTTTTACACTCTTTATGTCTGAAGAACAATCAGCCATTCCTTCAGATATGCAAGACCTAAAATATTGTAACAATATTTATTGAGCTGAAGACCTTTTAAGATATCTTTGGAACAGGTTATTTGGCTTTAAAATATCACATCATATCTGTGCAGCTACCTGTGAGGAAACTGATAAATTTCTGTGATAGAAAAGTTGTGAAAGAAAAGAAGGAGTTAGTTACAAGTCATGCTATTTTCTGAGGTGTATATAAAGTCTAGGTGCAGCAGCAGATTAGAAGATGACTTCCCACATCTATATGAAACCCTTCTAGAATTATTAATAGGAAATTGCATTGATGCATTTCTTAGAATTAATCTTAGATTACACAGGTTTGGGTACTCTCCTCAGAATATAAAATGAGTGACCAATGAGGAATGTGATACAAGGTTCTTAATTCTGTCCTCCACCTGGACTAAAACTGCATTTCTTATGCACAGGGAAAATGAGATGTGACAGGTATGCTGAGCTTGCTAAGGAAAAAGGTAATACAGGTATTTTGAAAATTACTATCTTTAAAATAATACCTACACATTTTAGCTGTGTTCAAAGCCATTAAAGCTCAAAAGAATAAAACCATTACAATTTTTCTAACAGTAGAATGTAGGTGTGGTTTCCCAACCTGCTCATGGAATAAAAATGCATTTGGAAGAAGTGAGCTAATGGTTTCTGAGGTATGCTGTACCACTCCCTAAAATCTGTAACAGCATTAGCAGCTAGTTCACATTATTTCAATCTTTGTTGTTTTGACTTTCACCCACACTAATATTTATATAATCCATGTATTTACCTAGTTTTACTTTAAACTTTGTTTTAGAGAAACAATGGATGTGGAGGGCAGGTCCATTAGTGTCTGTTGCACATGATGATCCAGATGCACACTCTGGCTACACAAGTCTGTATACAGCTACTGAGTGCCAGAATCAGGAAGGTAAGTAAGTATAAACATCTTGTTACTCTTGCCCTGTATCTTATATAAGTCCCCTAAAAGTCAAAATTGTCCACCATCAGAAAGAGAAGCCTGTGCTACCTAGGTCTGGTTTTATGTGGTACATTTTTATACTCTTAATGTTTGCATTTTCACACTGCTTCTCGCAGCCTCAGCTAAGGGTCAGCAGCCCCTGTGCTAGATACAGTACAAACACAGAAGAAAGTTCCTGTCCAAAAGGACTTAGTAAGGCAAAAAGTGAAACAGGCACACTTTGGCAGAGAGGGGCACAGAGACACCAAAACAAGTAAGACCCTATTTGTTCACCATACACAGAATGAAATCAGCAAGTCTGTTTCAGGTGTTGTCTAACTTCTGCTCCCCATTCCCTCAGCATACTGAGAAAGATGCAAAGTAGCCCTGATCTTGCAAGTGATATGCACTGTAGACTGAATTTGCACCCCTTGCCTCTGGTTAACAAGTGACAGTTCTCTGCACCGTGGAAACCACAAACTGTGTATGTCTGTTTGGAAAGAATGGCAATTGCTGCAATAATAGCTGGAATCCAAACCCCTGTCCCAAACCACATGTGCTGTGACACAAAGGCTTCCTGCAACAGAAACACACTGAGACATAGCTGAGAGCATTCCAGTAGTAGTACACAGAGTCCTACCATGTGAGACATCTGCAAATAAAGATGATGGAGGCACCACTCCAACCCAGGGACTGCGACCAGTGTGTCCTACCTGTGAATGATGATGCATCTCAGCCTTCAGTCCCCACTTCATTCTCCTCCATCTCTGTGCAAGCATTAAACTCTCACACATGGCTCTTCTTTCCCTTTAAATGATGTTCCTTATGACAAACAGGGTGAATTTTAACCTATATAGAAACTCAAACCCACAATAATAGGTAGGTGCACAATGTATATGTAAAATATTGAATATCTAGCCCTCAAGTATCTAAATCCTCACTGTAAGCCATAGTAAAGTCAGGCTAAGAATAGTCCCCTGATATTCGAGTATTCCTCATCATTGATTTTCTATATAGATTGCAGTAAAAGGTCAGCTTGTAAAAAAGAGCTGGAGTCTCCATGGATTGCTTCCTTGTTAAATGAGATTTAAATTACTACTGCCTTGTGAATATATCCAAAATGAGACAAAACCTTTCATGTCTTGAAGAGTGATTTTAAAAAATCTGGAAAGTTGTCTACAAACTAAGAAAAAGTAAAAGAAAGAGGGGAAAAAAGGAAAATGAAAAGAAGAGGGAAAAACTATAAACAGTAAAAAAGTATAAAAGCAAGAACAGGAAAGAGGAATAAAAAGGAAAGAGGAAAAGGGGAAGAAGAAAAATGCAAAAGGAGAAAAAAAAATAAAGGAGAAAAGAAAGGAACCCATATTTAAGCTTTAAATTTTGCATTCCTTAAGAATACTGCTTATTTAAACCAGATTTTGGAAACCTTGCTTAGTTTCAGACTGTAAAGCAACAATATGCAATGCTAAAGATATTTCCTTTAGGAGTACTAATCCAGAATCTCTTTTTTTTTTTTTTCTTGATTTAAGAATATTTGAATTGGAAAGATTATATATTTTTTAGTTCCTTAAACAAGCAGTTTTCTTCTAAAATATCTAGATTTCTGTTAGCACCGCTAACTACTTCATCTTCCTTCCTATGCACATACACGTCATGTCTGGAGCAAAGCAAAATATGAACCACATGTTTCATATAAACAGTTAGATGCTTTGCATATAGATGGTGCTTAGCTGGAACAACTATAAAGGAATAAACCAAAAGGAAACAGTAGGTGAAAGACTCAGCATTTTACTAAGAAAGCAGGAACATAAGTAATTAATCATTAATATGGAAAAAAGTGGACAGGAATAGGAGGAGGAAAGTAGTTACTAGAAGAGAGGGAAAGATTTGGTTAAGCTTCCATCTGAGGTGAGCCTCACCCAACCACAGTCTGAGTCTTGTTTAAAATACACATCCAGGGCCACACTCTGCCTTGACAGAACCAGTGTCAAATCCTAAACATTCATTTTCCATAGATATGAGTAAGAAGAGAATTTGTCCTTTCGTCATTCCATAAATTTGCTGAGTGTGTTGTTTGGATTTCAAGTGTTCAGAATTAAAGACAACAATATAACTCAGACAGGATTTTGATCCTAATTGCATCTGGTAAAATGCAGAGGAACTCTACTAAAATAAACTCTGACACTTAATTTTGTTAAGTAAACTTCAGTAGAATGACATAGATTTATCATTGTGTAACTCAGATCAAAAGCTAATTCAGTCAAAAGCAGTATCAGAGTGCGTACTGCCAAGACTTGTCAAGCCTCATACTTCACACATGAGACATTCATCTGGCTCCATCTTGCTCCCTACAGGGTGGTGTTTCAGTCTCCGGCGACCACACAACAGCTCCTCAGCTTCCCTCCAGCTCCAGAACTCAACATCAGATACATATGTTTAGACTGCTGACAAATTGAGCTTGGCAGACAGGGTCCGGCATGGGGAGGGAGGGATGCTGGAGTGTGACCCACAGCAGAGAGCAGTCGCTGTGTGGGGAGATCCCACCCGCCAAGTCCTTCAGGTACGCAGCAGTTCCCCAAATGCAGCCTCACACCACTCTCTTCCCCACGTCATCTCAAGTCCCATGCTCCCTCTAAAAGCAGAAAAGTCCTGCAAAACCAAAACTGAGCTCTTACTCAATGATACAAATATGCAGAGGAAATTACTTCAGTGATTCTCTTTGCAGTGAATGCAGAACCTTAGGGACGGGTAAGGTGCCACCACAGTAAGAAATTTTGCATTTTCTTAACATTTTGTGGAACATCATAGTTCATAACTATTGAGTTTTCCATAGTGATCACCATGGCAATGCACTATCAATTCAGTGGATAGTCTTTGTGAAATGTATTTTCCTCCTAAAAAGACAAGAAAAGAAAACTAAACACTGAACATTGCTGAAGATTGCTAAATGCATTTTTAAAATGCTTTTTATTTTCTAGGCTAGCAGTCACATCCAGGCCAAAAAATTAAAGGCAAATGAAAACCAAAAGGTTCTGAGAAGGGCAATTCCACTACATTACATATATATAGCAACTTTCTCAGTTCTTCTTACAATTATGTTTAAAGAACCATTGCTGCTTTCTGAAAAGTTTTTGCAATATCTACCTGATCACTGGATATCCCATTGTTGATGAAAGTACTAAACAAAATATTCCTGTATAGCTAAACCAAATTATCTAGTAATAGCAGTCTCTATTGCAGTCATACTTCTCATTTTCATTCACAGAGACAGACCTGCTACTTTGAGATTATTTCCTGCAAATTAAAAAAAAAAAAAAAAAAAAAAAAAAAAAAAAAAAACCCCACAAACCCCGCAGANTCCGCAAAATAAAAAAAAAAAAAAAAAAAAAAACACAAAAAAGACCCCAAAACCCCACGAGATCCAGGATTTGACTTGCTCCAGGCTATAAAAAGGTTAAGAGCCAGATTCTGTCTCCATTTTGCCAGGCCTGGGAAGAGCAGGGGCTGGGAAACAGGGTAGGGGGTCAAAGCACAGTGAACTTCAGTTACTCTTTTATCTCTCTCTTTCATCCATTATCTTCATCACCCAAATGAAATTGTCTTTTAAGGATAATTAGGAAGCAGTTTAGTTTAGAGCAGCCCTGTGGCTGTCCTAAAACAATATCTTAGAAGACGGGTAATAGAAAATGCCCTCATTTTTTTTTTCAACATGGAAGCACATGGGACTTAACGAAAAATAGACAGAATTACAACCAGAAAAAGCTCAAGATTTCCTAACTCCCGGTTCTGTCTGAAATCCTTTAGTCATCATGCAGGCATAGAGGTACTTCAGAGCTTCATTTAAACTAAAAGCTCTAAGTGGGTTATCAACCAGATAACAGTACAGGTCCTTGGACTACAAATTAGGAGATAAAAATCACTGAAGTTCAGCAATGATCAACTTTCCAGTTCACTGTCAATACTGTGAAATAGATTAAAACAGCTGTTTGAAGCTAAATCATAATAAGCCTTTTTTGAATTTTCCTAAAAAAAAAAAAAAGGAACTTCTGAGGAAAAAAATTCTCTGCTCAACTTTTTTCATTTGAGTGCTCTTCCCACTCTCAGAGAAAAAAAAAAAAAGCTTCAAGATGATGAAAAGATACATGTCAGGCAGTCTGTGTCTTACTGATGCTAACCTAATCTATCAACAGCCTAGGAAATATGTGCCTTGACAAAAGGAAGCAGATGTGCTCTTAAGCCTCCTAAAGTGAACTATGGGATGGATATCCTCAATCATCCAGAATGGTTTCTCTGGTGCCCTTATGTCTCTTGGTAAAGGCTGAACAGAGTATTTGTCATGAAATCAGACTTTCACTTGGGATTTGTGTACTTTTTAGTCCTTTGATCATATGTCTCATATTTTACCTTAACTGAACCTTCATGGGCTTTTGAAGATAATCATTGCTTTCCATTTTTCATCAGAAAGAGCTACTGGCACAAGCAATCATCCCTCTCTGCAAGCACTCCTCTTGAAATGCAGGAAGTCACTTGCCCAGCCTACTGACAGGCAAATAGGATACAGTTGGTGCCAGATTCAGGCTATTTTCAAAGAACAGTTGTTAATGCTGCTTCTTGTTGATTGAAGGCTTGTTTAATCTTTCACTGATCAGATCCAAGAGAGGTGAGAAAACACCTTTAACGCCAAAAAGAGTGTAGTGTTTAACACACTTTGTTCATGACCCAGATACCATGGCTTGTGCAAGATGGTGTGCAGAGGGCAGTCACTGAGCCCTGTCTGGCACTCTTGCCAGCACTATGTATATGACAGCCTAAGGCAATCTTAGCCCATTTTTAAGACAGCAAAGCTGCCTTTACCAGTTTTCAGTGAAACTATTTTCCTGTTTCATCAGCATGTGGACAAGAAAGAGCCATGCTTTGCTAGAGAGCCCAGGTGTCCCACGCAAATGTCTGCTAACAGCAAAAAAAATACACCTTGTATTTAAACACAACATGCCACATGGACCTAATTCCCTTGGAAACACAGGCCTTTGGCTCTTGCAGGAAGCACAGGACTGGAGAGCAGGTCAATGAAGTCATCAGTGAACTTTCTTCTTACTGTGAGGAACCATGAGCTAGAGTGAAGGCAACAGTCCTAGATCTTCTACCTGCAATTTTCTGCTAGAGTGTGCCCTTTATCATTGCTTTGCAGATTTTTCAGAACAAACAGAGAATGCACAGTCAGAATATTGTGCACTGCAGCAAACCCAGTCTGACATTTAACTGCTGTTCTAAACTCCACCAAAGCCCGTCATTCAGAAATTCAGAGGTCTATAAATGGGTCATTTCCTCTGTACACATAGTCCTCTTGGCAAAACAGTATGTGTAGTGCAGTACAGCAATCCTCTTACCCTGACTGAGAAGGCAGTATAGCTTTGGTAGAAATATAACCTCCTTTGCAAGGTATTTAGAAGTGTAGTATATAGGATTGATCACAGGACAAAGCACTGTGCACTATGACACAAAAGGCCATAAATCTTTTGCTCATAGGAATTAAAAAACACAGGGCAAGTGATTACTTATTAATATCACATAATGGACAGTCAGAGCTCTGGCTGAAATACAGGTCACTTGCCACCCAGATCCATGTGTAAATTGCTAGGTCGCTGTTCCTACAATCAGATTACTTAACCTTGGTATGCCTCATTCTCCCCCAAAGTAAGACAATATGCTATAATACTCTTTCATCTTTCATTGGCATAACTGGAGTGCTGAACATTCATCGCACACCTTGAAAATGTAAGGTACTCTTCAAGAAAGCAAAACAAATGTTAATGGTTTAGTGTTTGATTATATACAGAAAAAACCAAAAACACGCACTAAAATTCCTACAGGCATCTTCCCTAGAGGCAGTACCATAGGAGCCTTCCAAAGCCCAGACCAGCTTAGGACAGGCAACACGAATGAATTCATTCTGTGGCACTTTCCAACTCTGGAACTGGACCCAAGTGAACTAGCATAGATGGTTACCTTGATTTGACATCCTTCTTTATGCAACTAAAACGTTCACTGACAAAAGACAGTGGTTTATTGTGCTAACTACAGAAAATTAGTTATTTTGTATACAATTGACCTGTGATTCTGGAGTCCTGGATTCAGTTGCCATCTCTACTACGTATTCCTGTAGAACCTTGGGCTAGTCAAGTGTTCTTTCCATTTCTCAGCTCCCCGTATGTAGCTATTTCTCCGGCAAAGCTGCTGAAATTGGCAAAGGCTTTGCTGGAGAAAATTCCACAGTAAGTATTGTAGATTGTATATGACTATCAGGGCATAAGTGATATAAAATCTATGGCTCTCTGTCATCTAGATAGAATGGCTATGCAACTGTTCAATTTTGCAAAGTTAAAGATTTCAGCTGGTTCTATTTAACATTTTTCTAAGCATCCAGTTCCTTCTTTCCCTTAGCTGCCAAAGTTTTGTGATTAGAAAACATTTTGTTCTCAAAGTCTCGCCATGCTTTCATTGCCATGTTTTTACGAGCTAAGTGACAGAGGAGATAAATGAAGGCTCAGCCATCCATGGTTTAATAAAAAAAAAAAAAAAAAAGGCAGTTAAAAACTTCTTAACAATTGGGCATAAAAGCAAGGAGACAGATGATTGTCTGATGGTTACTTCCATGAAGTGGTCTGGAAGGATCGATATTTAAGGAAAAATAAAAAAAAATATATTATCCCTCAATTGTTTAATTTGTTTAATGAAATAAAAATACTCTCTTTCCCCTGTCCTCTTTAATTTCCATATACAATCCTCCAACTACATAAGTACAAATAACACCAAGGAAATATAACCTGATAGTGTTATACTGTATAAGCCGTGATGAATATGAAGATAGCAGTGAAGTTATAAAATCATTTACTCGAAATAAAAACAGAATTTAAATTGTATCTTGTTTACTGAATTGCCAGAAATTAAAATAGAGCGTGTTTTTACCTAAACAAATTTTCTGTGTTGCTATATATTAAATATACTCTTGGACTTTCAAATTAGCTACTCACTGTATTTTGCAATTCAGTGCTGATGTTTAGACTGAAGTTTGGTGTTGCACTCACCCCATCTAGCTGCAAGCAGCAGGAAGGTCAGCTAGACAAAGACAGAACTATCCCTATGACAAGGAGTGCAAATCTGGTTTAACTAAAAGACAGAAATTTATTTTTTACTGTAATAAAGTTTAAGACATTTTGAGTTGTGATCTCTCAGTACTGGTCAATAACCCACTCAGAGCACATTCTACTGTGCTGTGCTAACACAGTTGAGGCACTTCTGTACTTTACAGAAAATATATGTCATAAAAGCATTCTTAAATGTGCACAGTCATACACCAAGAAGTTAAGAAATACAGAAACTCAAATTCTTTGGGGAACTGAAGTCATCCCTTCAGTTTGCATGCACTATGTTTCAAACTTTTATTAGTACAATGATACACTACCTTCCCCCATGGAAAACCAAACCAAATACAGATCAACAACTTGTTGGTCTCAATTCTCATCTGCTTACACAGCAGCACTCCCCATATCCTCTGTCTACTTCAGTCTCCTTGAGAACCACATAGTCCTTGCCCCTGGGCACATGGGGGAAGGTTCCTCTGCCCATTTTATAGAATAAGAGATCACAGAATATTCTGAGTTGGAAAGGACTCACTAGGATCATCAAAGTCCAACTCCCAGTTGAGTAAGTTTTAGCAAGACTTTTATTTCCAGACAATGCTTCTTGCTAAGGAAGAATTCAACAGAGCTGCCCTTTCCTTTTCCTTACCCCATTTATTCTCACTGCCACACAAAGGGAATGAATTAATAGTGAGCAGGGGGAGAAAGGAACAGAGAGCACAGCAGAAGGCTTGAGAATGAGCATGGTTAGGATACCTGCAGGAATAGGTCTTGACATGTAAAAGGGGCTCAAGACTAATGGGCACCCTGGCAGTAAGCCAGGCTACAAACCAACTGTGTTTGTACATATGAGTAACATATTTACTTCTGCCTAGTAAAAGGTTGTAAGTTTCCTGTGCTTTTGTAGCACATTATTAGTCATTTGTAGACGGTATAAAGAAGAAATCATTTGTAGTGAAACAAAATACTGGCAGAAGGGGTGGGGAGGAGTGGGGAGGGATGGAATTTCAGTTCATAAAGCACATAGTTTCAAATAAAAATTTATTAAATAGCAATCAACACTGAAAGCATTATTTTTGTATTTAAGAGTTTTCCTTTGTGAAAGAACAGAGGTAACTTGATGGGTTGGTGCGATTAGAAATCACTGACTTTTTAAAAAACTTTTTCTTTTTAAAGAGCAGCCTAAATTTAAGATGGACCAGAAGTTAACCAGGACCTACCCTGCCATTATATTTTCAAGAGAACAACCAATAAAGAAAGAAGCTGAGTTTAGGGAATCCATTCATAAACTTGATAGCAGAAAAAGAGCTTGCTGACAGTGAGAAAAAGCAGAGACAAAGTGTAAACCAAATCATCAGAAATTCCCTTAAATGTGATAGTGTGTGCAGCCTGGTGGTCTGTAGAAGTGAGAGAGAGCAGAGAAGCAGGGAGTCTGGAACAGAGATAAGACTATAAACCAACAAACTGCAAGGAGTTTCACAGGGAACCTGGAGAGTGAATAAAGTGCCCACTGCAGTTCTCATACTTTGGGGAAAGTTTCACCTATAAGGAGACTAAAGAACTGATAATTTTACGATTCATTATAGTATTTTAAAAATCGGTAGTTTCTTTGTTATTAATGGTAGTTGCAATGCTAGAGCCACATCGGCATACTAATGCATGCTGTGCCATGAAAGCCAGCTCAGTCACTCCAACCTGCGTCAGGAGTGCATTTGTACTGTTGTGAATGAGCAGGGGTCTGTGACTGCCTCATTTCCCCTCACGTGTGAAGATCTCACAAGAGCCTACTCTCTCAACATGGGTGATTTCTGCTTCAAACTAGCCCTGAATATTCATTCTCCTAAAAGCCCTGTGCTAAATGAATCCATAGCGCACTCTGTACTTTCTCTTTTAAATGTGGATTTCAGAAGCTTAGCAGGAAAGCAGAACTCAACAGGAACTACATCTTTTATCATTAATAACTTTATTAGTTCTTCATCCCATTCTCCCCTTTTTGCTTGTTTCCATAACAAAGGGAGTTATATCGAGTCAACTCTGATTGCAAATTCTTTGGGACAGTCTTCCCATTTTTGTTAAACATCTGCCACGTTTTAGGAAGCTGTATTAAAAATTAGAATTGGCATGAATCTATCTAACAAAGCGCACACCCAATCCTCTTAGCCAAAGATGCCATCCTTCCTTGGGATGTCATGCAGACCCACACAACTTGATTAAATTTGCCAGCAGTGAGCTCCAATAAGGTAAAATAATCGTTTATAGCTTCTTGTACAGCTACAATAGAATTCCAACTGGTGGCAATTCTCCTCCTGTTCCAGGTTTCTGTCAAGTGAAACAATGTTTTTAAAACAAATAATTTTAAGGGAGCATATGGCATATAAAAAAAATTATGTCCAGGGCATCAAAAGCCCAAAGCAATTTTTATTTTGACTGCCAGAGAAAGTTTTAAAATTTCTTTTTGGCTTTGCATACAAAGGGACCATTGTGAGGTTTTTAGCAGCACTTTCTCTGTCCCCTCTTCATCTCAGAAAACCAGCATTAATAATTAAAAGTCTTTTAGAAATACCATAAACATAGGGTTTGCATGCCAATGTTTCAGCTCTATTAACATGAAACATCTGGAATTTCTTTTGCCCTCAGACTTTAAGCCAACTGTGGCAGGAGCCACTGAACAGACCCTTTTGCTTGTTTTGCCCTGACTTTCAGTACCTCAGCTAATCTAGAACCTTTTTAACCCATTCCTTTGAACAGCAATTTGCAGGCAGGCTCCTTAAGTGAAGTGAGATCTGATTTCTCTTGCCGTTGCAACTGCTTTTTCAAGGGTCTCTCTCGGACAGAAAACTTCTACCCTATCTTAAACTAGTCACTCTCTTCTAAGACAGATTTACAAGTAGTAAGTTTTCAGTTGACATACTATGTTTGAGTCTCTTCTTAAATTTTCTGATTTCAGACTGTGTCAGGCAGAAGCTAATTGTGCATTTATTTGACTGGAAATCTGCATATTGCTTTTTGCAAGGATTCTACTCTCAACATCTTATAGCAATGGTTATTTGCCATTCATGTGCATCATTCCAAATAATATTTGGCACAATTGATGTGCTATTTTTTACAAACTACCATGTTGGTTTCTATTTATCTTATTATTACTCTTTCTAATGTGGGGAGAGGTAAGAAAAATAAAGTGAAACTACCATGTCCCTTCTGAGGGAATCTTTTAAGTGCCACTCGTGACTCTCTACAGTAAATTGGATCTTCCTGAATAGCTAAACTAATATCTAAGATCATCTGGTAGCAGAGAGGATTTGCTCTCCTATAGCTCATCTCTGCATGCTTCCCACATATGAAAACATGACCTCCCACTATGCAGTGTAATGAAGTCAAGTCATTATCATTGTTTTCTTTTCAGTTACCTCTGTTACTGGGCTCTCAGAGTTTCAGGAATGTAAGAAGCTTAGCAAACACTGAAACATCTATAAACAGGAGTAAGTCCCAAGACAAGCCCAGGTCAATGTCTAAAGTATACTGAAAGCAAGGACACCTGCTTAACAGAAGCAACCAAATTAAAACAAGTATTTTCTGTTGTCAGCAGCCTCCCACAAAATGCATAGAACTCTGGCAGGATACTGAGGACAAGCTCACCTCTAAATTTATCAAAGTGTTTATAAATTCTCTATTCTGGCACAGAGGAAAGAGCAGGATTCTCATTTCTGTTGAGAAAAATTTATTCATAAGGAAATTTCTAAAAGTTCACACAGAATGCAAATTCTAATGCAATTACCACTCTTTGGGAGCTCTGTGCTGTCTCATCTTTCTCTCATTTCCAGCTCCAAAAGTATTTTCAGTGAAAGACACAATGGCTGATGTAGACCAAATGGGTATCTTGTATGTTAGATAATTGCCCAGAAACTATGTGGTTCTTTGTATTTGTCCTGGTTTTGACTGGTAGAGTAATTTTTCTTCTATATAGGTGGTACTGTGCCATGTTTTCGATTTAGTATGACAGTAATGTTGGTAACACACTGATGTTTTCGTTGTTGCTTGATAGTGCTTAGTCTAAGTCAAGGACTTTTCAGTTTTCCATGCTCTGTCAGTAAGTAGGTGCACAAAAAGCGGGGAAGGAACGCAGCCAGGACTGCTGACCTGAACTGACTAAAGGGATATTCCATACCATGAAAAGTCATGCCCAGTATACAAACTGCAGGAAGTCCGCAAGGAGCTGCAGATCACTGCTCAGGGATGTGATGAGCATTGGTAAATGGGTGGTAAGCAATTGCATTGTGTCACTTGGTTTTCCTGGGGTTTATTTCAGCTTTTCAAGCTGTTTTGTGTAAGAGAGGAATTATTTTTTTTTAAGTATATAATGCATAGTCAAAACACAGCACTTTCCTATACGTAGCACACGTGCAGGCTTTTGCTCTGAATTGTCTCAGAGTCCAGATGTTTTCTTTAAATCCCTTTACTTCAGAAACCATGGTAGAAAATTATTTCCCTCCTGAATTTATTATTAGTAGAATTCACCAGCTCTGGCTGGCTGGGTCTGTCCTTGGCTATAACACAGGCAAGGTACTCAGCTATAAAAGAAGAGGACTTCTATTGTTTTTTAATCCTTTTCTATGATGCTGAGACAAAGTGGTCTTAACAATCCAGGTCTATACAGAACCTTCTCATGATTTATGTTGTGGCTTCTTTAACAGCCATACAATTTCTACTCTGTCACCATTTCTGCTCTATCACAGCATTTTTCCTTTGGTGTGCCAGTCACATACTGTCATTTTTTGATTCAGTCTTTAAAATAGCTATCATCCTAGTAATATTGAATAGTTTATATCTGTGCTGTCTGTAGTCAGATGGGGTAGAGAGGAGAGTAAGCAAAGGTGTTTGCTTTTCAGAATAATTTCAAAGGAGGTGTTTTTTACCACTGACAAAATTCTACAATGTTAAAATACATGAAGAGAAACCACCTGGGAGCTAGCACCCATCATTTACAATCCCTGAGAGAAACTAAGAAAACTTTACTAAAAAGAAGAACCAAAAAGCTTTAGCAGTAAGATTCCTATCAATTTTTCAAAGAAATGTAAGAATCAAGAATTGGAACACTGAAAACATAATTCGGCTTTTCTGGAGATACTGCAAGTTAAGAAACATACCTTACCCAGGAATTCTTTTTTTTTTAAAAAAAGCCTCACAATAACAAAACAACCAATATTTCTTATGTACATTTCACATAAAATTGCAGAGTTTTTTACGTTTCCCATTAAGCTAACATCAATTATCACACAGAGAAGATACACATTTTTCCATATCTTACAAAGTTCAAGAAAAGTCATGACTGCTTTCCCATGCTGTGAACTTCATATTTCATATGTACAGTAAACAGTTGGAATATAATACCACATTAATTATTTCCCAAAGGACTCCATACTCTGATCTACTGCTGTCAAATACAATGAGCTTTCTTATAACCAATGATCACTCATTTTTCCATTTAAGGGCTACTAATGCCTTCAAAAATTTCTGCTTTCACATACACAGTAATAGAAGAAGTTAGGAGGTTTTGTTTTATTCTCTTTATTACTTTAATAGGAAGAAAATATATATTCCTTAACAAAAAGTTTGTGTTGGGGTGAACGATACGCAAACTTGTCATTATTTGTAATTTATCATGTAATTAAATTATAACTTCTAAAAAAAAAAGTCATCTTTTAAACATATCTCTAATTATTGTCCTAATGATTTATTATATTAATCATCTTCCAAGGTTAAAAAGGAAACAATTGCTGTTCTCCTGTGGCATGTTTAATTCCAATTTTTATTCCCTATAAATGTGTTACAGTTCTTCCATTGGCAGTCACAAAAACTCTCTATAAAGGCAGCATTTATTGCAATTTCTCTCAGAGCCAAGGAATACACATGGAGCTTGACATTTTTGAGTTTTCAAGCACTGACCTACAGTAATTATTAGAATTATTGCTCTTACTATTTTACACTGTCTTGAAAGTGTCGTTTATGTCAATTTTTATGTGTTCACCATAAAGGTAAAAAAAATGGCATTGCATAAATGTTTAAATGGACAAGAAGTCTACACACAGTCACTGTAGGTCTCTAGGATCTCTACTTTTTCAGTTACTGGGAAAACAACACTAAGAGAAATAAAACCAGTCTCTTAAAACCACCAGAGAGCCTTCTCAACTTAATTGTATACCAACTGCAGATATAGAAAACCTTATATTTTAAAAAGAGGTGATTCTAATCTTTCCTGAGGGATGTGCATCCATTTTCTCTTATGTCGCCTGTCTCTTTAAATAGTTACAGCTAGACAATAAAAAATACAATTTTTGCACTCTGATTTCTTGCTGTAAAGAAGGTCAGCCTTCTGATCATAACACTTTTTGAATCACAGTTAAGACAAAAATGAAACTAAAGGTCTTGCTAAAAGACAAATACAAATTGCCTCAACATTTCTCTTTTACAGGAGTCAGGATCAGGCCTTCTTGGCACCCATTCCATTCCCAGGCATGGGAATAGGAAAAAAATAGTAAGAAAAACACCACTGTGGAAGAAAACTAACAAAGAACAATGGCTACAGAAACTATATATGGTTACTTACTTTCTGCTCTACAGGACTAAAACATTTCTAGAAATGGTCTTTAAAAAGTACTTGATTTTTACTGCATACAGGTGACCTCATGCATCAGGTATGTCACCAATCAGTTCTACTCTGCTCAAAAGTATTTGTGGTCCTCTGTTCAACTAATTGCAAAGGGGTTTAGATAACAATCCAAGAAAGTAAAAAACAGTATTCTTTTTCTCCACATGGCTTTACTACACAAATGAATAAAGGACTCCACGTAATTTTACAGAATATTTTCAATTTTCTCATCACCCATGGTAATATTTTTCCCAATGTTTTTCAAGAAACTCATAAAATGACCCATGGCTAATGTCAGATGATGATGGTAATGAGCAGATTGGTCTTCAGGAATTGCTTCAGGCCCTGCTTGTGATCAACATCCTTGGAAAACCCAATGGGTGTTGTCTTACTTATTTTGACATCCATTCTGATGCATGTCAAGTTACTCTTCATGTGATTCTGCACAACCACTACTCCATTATCTTCTTTCTGGAGCCAGAACACAGCCAGAATACAGCCCCCACTGAAAATCCAATAACTAGAAATCATTTATGTTAGAGAAGCAAAGTGTACCTCACATGTATAAATCAGCTGACTGTCATGGGGGTCAGAAACTGTATATACCCTCATATGATTTTCTTGCAGAGTTCTTCATCTGAAGGTAAGAAAAAGAAAAACCATACAATGCAACCAAGTTGAAGGAAAGAGAAAAATGTACTGAGGCTTATTTTTTCACATTAGCTGCAGACTAAAAAGAGAAAGACCTCTAACCAAAAAAAAGGCAAGCAATTATTTTAAAAAATGGTTCAAAATTATCCTAAGAGTTAATAGCAACTCAAACTGTTAAAAACTTAATTTGTACTTCAAACTCAAAAGGACAATATAGGGCTGTTTGATCTTATCATGATGCCAAATTAAGTTACATTAAAGTTTCCAAGCATCATTTGTAAGAACTGTGAAACAGAATCTCCAACCCTCAGGGAAAGAATATCAAATATAAATTGAATCTTCTGCTAAACTTTCCCAGTTCTGCATGACCTAAGTCTTAGAGTACTCAGCTTCATGCACTCCATCCTGAGAACCAGTATAAAATATGGCCTTTAAAATGTCATCCAGAATTGCTTATTAATTTTTCCCCCCGAGACTCTGCAGCCATACATTTTATATACCTACTAAGTAAGAGTTCCAGGAGTCCTGTAAAGAGATGTTTTTCCACAGAAATCTCATTGCAAAGGAGGTTTTGTTGATAAAAATGCGATATCACAATACCTGATTCTGATTCACGATACCTTTTTTTATGGTTACAAAGAAATTATACATTTTATTTTGTAAAGCTTAACTGTTTTATAAAATTATATCATGGCAGTAAGTTCAAAAAATCCGTAACAGTAAAAAGCACACCTCTTCAGAGTTTCTCTTCACTGTTTTGAAGTAGTTGCAACGTAATTTCAACTGAGTTTCAGCATAACATGCCATTTCTTGGGCTTTTAAATAAAGTTGGTTGTTCAAAAAGCCCATGTTTTTTTTCAATTTTCCAGCATGGTCACACAGCTCAGGAAATTACATCACTCTCCTACTACCAAAAATCAGGTTGGAAGTCCTAAATCTCAGCACACTTTCTCAGCCAGTGACGCAAGCAGCCTTCTGAAGTGAATGAAGCCTTTGTCCTATTCAGTGAAACTGGAAATTTTCATGCCTTTTTTAAGAACTTTGCAAAACATACCTGTTGAGTATGTTTAAAAAGTAGGTTTCAAAAAACAAAAATATCAAGAAACAAAATAAGTTTCAGAATGGGACTCAGAGCTCTCATGATTAATTGCTGAAAATGGTACTGAGTTTTAAATATCAACTTATTTAATCTTAAAAAAAAAAAACACAAAAAACCCCAACACTATTCAAAATATGATCCCTTAGTTTGTAATAATTAGCGACAAACCTGCAGATTCAGAATAGAAAATGGGCACTGCAGTAACACCAACAGGAACACTTCTCTCCCTAAGTATCATATCAACAATTTAGGAAACACTTTAGCTGAAGACCAACATGCACCAGTACACTAATCAAAATGTAACTATCTATATATGTATACAGTGATCAAAACTACAGTCCAATCCAGGTGATTATCCAGTATATGTTTACTTTCGGGCAAGCTGTTTCACTCTCCAGCCTCTGTTCACTGTGTTGCAAGTAATTCCTGAGGCATGGGATAAGACAGGCCATAAGCTATGTTCGCAACAAAGCAATATCTAAGACCATCCGGGGAAAAAAAAAACTACGAAGATTTCTTCTATTTCTTCCACAAGTTTGGTACATTGGGGGTTTGGGGTTTTTTTTCTGAACGGTAAGAAACCAGGTTCAATTCAAACGGTTATAAATAATGTTCATGACATTGAATTTTCACACTGTTAAACCAGGACGATGAATTCAGACTAAACAGCCTTAAAAAGCCCAGTGAAATCCCCTCAAGTGCATGGAAACAACATCTTAATTGTCTTCAAGTAGCAGATGCACACATCCATCAATCCCTGTCTACTCCATACTGGAGATAAAAAACTTAATTCACAACATCCAGAGCATATCACAGAGATCACTGATGAAAATCACCACAATTCGTTAATCAATGAGTGCTGTGAGGTCTACTCTTGTTCAAAAGCACTTAGCATGGTTCAGTGACGTTCCCCAGCAATATGATGACAGTGTTTACAGAGCTAAACTTATGGCATTACAGGAACACGAAGTACCACACATTATTTCCAGCTCCACAGCAACTGAAGAGCCTGTGAGGAACCACTTCAGACCTTAGACATTGTCATACAACGAACACGAGGTCATGCGATATCCTAGAGCAATGTGATTGAGCTTACTCCTTCAGCATATATAAATCACGTTCTGGCACTGTTTTGCTCTCTCCCTTCGCCCCTGAAGTCCTGCACACAGGTTTACAAGTTAAGCAATATTGCTTCTTTCTTACATTAGAAATCTCTTTTTCCTATCTTGGTGTCAGGGATACAACCACCCTTCATAACTAACCCAGCTACACGTCAGCCACACTTCCACAGACCTGTTGCAACTCACGCCTCCAAACGACAAGTAAAGTGAGTGGAAAATCACCCAAGGTCATTTCATTGGTGCCACTAAACAAAGCAGTTCCCCAAATGACTAGCTGTCTTTTTCCTCCCCTAAAGCAAGCCTCTCAGGCTTTGACTTTACCTGTGCCAGTGGTCCAGTAAGTGCTTAATTTTGTTTACACTGAGCTACAGCCCCAACACAGGGAAAAACAATACATATCGGCCCTGGATAATCGTGGATCTGCCATTTCCACTGCTGCTTAGACCCACGGGGGCACAGCAGCTGCATCACAGTTCCCCTCACCTCTGTTGCAAAAATGCACAACTGGCCATGTCAACGGAGGAGAGAAACTAGGAAACAAATTACAGAATTACAAGGGTAAATATTTATTTATGCACATGAGGCATACCAGAAAAAATGGGGCATCATGAATGTGGTTTTACACAAGTTCTTCTAGCCTTCAAACATTCAGGTACAACACAATTTGACTAATCACTGACACCCACACTGCTGATTAGCAATCATAGTTAAAACTTTGTAAAGCAGCTATATCTTTGCAGCATTCTTGCTGCTTGTCTACTGATCCAGATGTCCCTGGAGTCAGTCTTGCTAGTTATCTAGAACACAAGGCAACACTAAGAGGGTTTCAAAGACATGTCAGAGAGGCTACGACACTGGTGTTATCTTGGTTGTCCAGGCATATCCTTGATAGACAGCTCTAAGCTTCCAAGAAGCAAAGGCCCTTACTTCCAGGCCCAGGTAGTACTTTGGTTTGTTTTACTTAAGCATGAACAATGCTAAAGTGTGCAATAAAATTCCTCTGCCTCATGACATGGCAGTATATAACATGAGTCAATATTACATTAATTAAGTCAATACGCTTTCACCTGGCTGATACAAGGGCAATTCCCTGATGCGCTGCAGCTGCAGGCAGGCAGGCAGGGAGCGGCAAGGCAGCCGGCCTTGCTGCTGTTCCTCTCACAGAGGCAACAAAGGATTCTCTCGTTTCTGCTTTTCCCTTGTGCCTGCAGAGAGGGCGGCCCGTCGGTCACCCATTTTCCCGGTTAAACTGCCCTGCAGAAGCAGCCCACACCTTTACAGGACCCCATCAAACCCCATCGAGGACCTGTTTTCACCTCACCGACTACGAGCCACATGCACCGAACAGGAGTCGTGGGGCTCTTCACAGCCTCCGGATTTAAAATAAAAAGCCTGCCTTTGCCCCCGGGCCGCCGCTCCCGGGCAGCGCCCGCCGGCAGCGCTCAATGCCCGGCTCGGCCGCTCCCACCGCCGTGGCGTGTGTAACGGAGCCGGCTGCCAGAAGGCGGCAGCAGGAGATAAAAGATCCCCGCTGGTACCCACGAAGCGGTGACTCCCCCGAACCTTTGACAAAGAGGTTTCGGTTTACTGCAGCAAGTGGTGTGCCACAAAGCTCTCGTACTCAACTCACCTAGGCTTTAAATGGTCGGGTTTACAGCAGCAGGTGGAAAACAACTTGTTTAAAGAATGTTCAAGCTTGGAGACAACAAAATCTCGAGTCATGCTGAGGAAGCAGGAGCCAGGAGCAGGGGCTGGCCAGCCCCAGGGTTTGGTGTTTGAATCACAGAATCATAGAATGGTTTGGGCTGGAAGAGACCTTTTAAAGGTCAATGAAATCCAAACCTCCCCACCATGCGCAGGGACACCTTCCACTGCGACCAGGTTGTTCCCAGCTCCATCCAACCTGGCCTGGAACACTTCAAGGGATGGGACATCCACAACTTCCCTGGACAACCTATTCCAGTGTCTCAACCACCCTCACAGTAAAGAATTTCTTCCTAATATCTATTCTAACTACTTTCTTTTGAAACCATTCCCCCTTGTTCTGTCATGTACTTGTAAAAAGTCCACCTTCTTTCAGGTACTACAAGGCAGAAATAAGGTCATCCCAACGACTTTTCTTCTCCAGGCTGAACTAAATCTTTTTGCCAGTGTTAATGATGTATCTGGAATTCCTGCTCACTTCTTTCAGCTCTGCTCTGTCTGGGACACTCTTTATTTGAGGTGGCCAAAGATTTCCCTGTCAGTACCAAAGTCAAGTTTAAGAAATTCATTGCTCTTACCAGTTCTCACAGGCTTACCTGACATGCCATAAATAATGCTAAAAAAGGCACAGCTCCCAGCATGATACAACATTTTAGGAGGTATTAAGTAATTATGTCTTTAATGTAATTTGAGAACTTGCTAAAAGATGAATAATACAAGTCTTCTCAATTGACCATATTAAACACCTGAATAGCAGGAAAATAACTAGCTTTTATACCTTCATATGCAATAGGCATAAGAGAATCATATTGTGAACCGTTCTGTAAACTTGGACAATTGCAACCAATTATAAAGAAATGTGTACTATAAGAGTGCTACATATATCAGATACAAATAACTGTTTTGTAGTAGAAATTAATCTTTTTTTGGTACCTCAAATACCAATTTGAAGATTCTGGGTCATTTTATTAATTAACTACATTAGTTGCAAGCTTACTTGAATTACCTTCCATGATATATTATGCCTGCAGAATAAATTATTCATCTCACAAAACTTCTTAGCTAAAGAGTTTTGCCTCTTCCTAGCTACAGTATTTACATCAAAGCAGCAAACAAATATCATGGTATTTGTCTTAAATTAATTAAATTATAAGGAATAGACTCAACTATGCCCCCCAAAAGATATGTGTAGCTTATGATTTGTCAAACTATAAGATTTATAAGCCCAGGATTCAGAAAACAAAGACACACATCTCCAGGAGGTCTGTGTCATTGCAATAGCGCAAGAGGTCCATGCTTTACAACTTTTGTACAAGTTATTTTACTGTCTTCGCAGCAGAAGCCAAATGTTTGGTCTTAGAAACAAGACAAACACTCCTGTGTGTTGGACTTGACTGTATTTGAATGAAGCATGTTAGCAAACCCACATTTATTTAAGTATTAAGTTAATGCCTGGATCATATAAAAGGCTTTAGTGTTTGATTTCTTCTGTCATCTCTTACAACAAAACTCATTAAAATTTAATTTAGGAAAAAATGCAAACTAAACAGCCACTTGATGGGACACTGGTTTTGATGCTTAATATAGATTTGTCTAACTGCACAGCTGCAAATATGGGCAAAAAAATTGCTTTTTTTTTTTTTTGAAAATTGTTTCGTTTTATGTGGGAACATTGTATTTTCATACTCGGTGCCCATGGTTTTTCATAGGCTTTGGTACCATCTTTCATTAAAAAATTACTTATGCAAGAATAGAAATTTTAGCTGTTACATGGCATCTTGATTCCATAATTTTCATAGTCACCTCATTTAATATTTTTTCATGCTTCTCCAATGATTTTCAGAAGAAAGCAAAGAACAAAAACAACAACAAAAAAACTCCACCAAACTCTTGAAAGCATGAGATGTTTTCCTTACATCTCTAGCTCACCTAACTTGCCAACCATCAAGCCTCACTGTTTATTTTGTAATGGCATTAAGTGCCCTGCTTTGAAGGAGAGAACATTTGCATCATTCTAAAATATAGTTCACTGTAGTCCTAACATAAACAACACACCTCAAATATCCCTGAGGTGAAAATTTTTATAACATGTAGTCAGACTACCTAAAGTAGTTCTACCTGAAATTTGAATTGCCTTGCACTTGCTAACAGCCAATTAACATAATTTGGTAATCCTCCCTCAGCAGTGCCTACAATGGGTCTCTGAGAGTGAGAACTTTACATATTTTGCCTGAATCACCTGCCTGCTGCAAACATGCCAAGTAAGCATCACTCTGAGAAACTGCAGTGCCAAGACTCAGTGCAGCTGCAGAGCAGATGGTAGGGGACAGAGCTGGCACAACAGACTATGGCAAAGACAGAGGTAAGCTAGTCATTAAGTCAACATCATATTCTTTGTGCAAGTTCACAGGGAGGTGGAGGCAAATCTGATTGGTTTACAAGCACCCTGATAAGTATGTGCTTTGGCCCTGCTTTACTGACAGTACAATCAGCTACAGAACTCCCACTAAGCTCAGTGGAAGCAGCTGCATGTCCTGATCAAATAAAACATCCAGCATGGTCATCTCTCAGATAGAGGTGTCTCTTATTTTCAGACTTGATCCCTTTAATGTTTACTGTAATTGAAGGTGTTATCCTGCCAGGTAGGTTTTGTGCAGGAGATCCAGTGCCACAGCAGAACTGTTGGGCATACTGTGATAGTGAGAAAAGACAGTCGGGCTTTAGCATGTGTCCTCCCCATGTAAACACAATCCCTCTCCTTTGCCCTTGTCTCTGATGGGCAATATGATTTGTCCTATGATAAGAACACCAGTTGGGAATTACAGGATGAATTCTGGCTGCTGGAATAAGAGATGGGAGAACTGATTTGGATGATTTGGATTGACTTTGGTACACATCAGCCTACAAGATCATAAAATGCTGCTGAGACTGGGCCAACTGGGCCAACTGGTCTCTTGGGGTTGCAGGCACCTACCCTGTCCCTGTCCTGTTCCCATCGGTCCCCCTCTAGGGATGCCTGCAGGGTATGTCCAGTCCTGAGACTGGAAACACTCACGGTAAGATGGGTGAGAAAAAGTGCTGAGATCCATAAAACACGAAGATAAAAGTCTAAAGTAGCTACATAGATGTTTTGTTGATTTGTAATTCTGAATTTTGCAAGGGCAAAGACCGTAAACCTGTGTTTCTAGCTGAACCTGCTTGTATTATAACCATTTATATTTGCTTATATTATTGTTATAGTTTTAGAATTTGTCAGAATTTTTCTTTCCCTACCAACATAGACTTTGGGATCCGACACCCTCCTCGACAAAAGACTCGGCTAATGATCCGATTTCCAACCTGATGGCTGGGAGGAGAGTTCTTTTGTTTGTTTTGGGAGTTG
>VWZG01011790.1:3080-27327 GCA_013396735.1 Grallaria varia | reverse complement strand
AGTACTGGCACTTCATGTTATCTGCACAGCCTGATAAGGTACATCTTTATTAAATTCAACTATTGAAAGGATGTCAGTCATGGAATAGGAATATTTTAAAATCTTGAAAATAAACTAAGCAGCTCTTTTTTAGTCAGAGCTTGGTTTAATGGCTGAGTGTCTAGAGAAGCCTTTATAAACACCTGGCAGCATCGTAAAATAAAAGCTTTGCAATTGTAAGTGGAAATACCTTTTTCCCCCCCTTTCTTTCTTTCTCCATGTGTAGTGAGACAGTTACTTTTAGGAAATTCAGGAATTAGCAAATGCTGGAGTAAGAGCTCCCCTCTCTGTTGCTTTGAAAAAACTGCAAAGACTCTGTGTAATGTGAGGATGCTGGGAAATGAAAATAATTTAATTCAGAATATTTTGAAGTGGAACTATTGTTTAAAAACTATTATCTTGGTTTTATAAAGTACTGCTCCTGCTTTGAAGACAAAAAATAAGTTCTCTTGCTTCTTAACAGATGTTAAAAGCTGAAAACTATTGGCAACTCAAACTATTTGATATTAAAAAACACTAGAAACTGTACATTTACTGAGTGACCCCTTAGTCACTTCATGCTTAGTAAAAATTATCTGCAAGGCAGTAAAATTAACTTCTTTATATGACAACTTCTTACAGAGTTGAATTACCATGTAAAAACTACCTTACTCTATGAAGAGCATTTGTAGCCCTCTTGATGTTACCTGCACCAGCTGTTATTAACTAGTTTAAATTATTGCCATTGTCTAGGTGTTATTAAAATATAAGAGATATACTTAGATTTCCCCCCTCATGATTGTGTTTTTTTGGTTTTTTTGGGGTTTTTTGTGTTTGTTTTTTTTTTTTTTTAATACAGGGAAACGTTTTGCAAACAAAGGGTGAAAGATGACTTCATACATATCTCTTCATTATCTCCTCTCGCTCCTTCTGGTCCTCCAAGGAGTTAATAGAGACATCAGAGACAGTGACTGCAGCTGAGGCAGTGAGAGTGACCAGCAGCACCAGACATCCCTCTGCCTCCTCCAGTAGCATCTCCAGCTTGTGGGTTTGTTCTTTACTCAGGGCTGACAGGTCAACCTGGCACCTGGAAACACACATTCCGCATCAGCATGCGGTTTTCCTTATATCAAAGGAGAGCACATTGACCAAAAAAAACCCCAAAAAAACAAAAAACAAGTAAGCAGAAACACTCTCCCAGCTTCTGGAAAAATGTCTATATATATCTTCAACTTTAATCCATGCCACTTTTTTGACCCCTTTTTTTTGATTTGTTTTTGTTTAAGGCTACACAACCTGTTTGGAAGTGAACAATAAATATTAAAAAGAATGTACAGAGACTAGACATAATATTAGCTAACATGGCTTACTCAAACACAAAGAGAATTTTAAAAATCCAACTTCAGATGCAAATAAAATAAAAAATAAAACTCCATGTGGACTTAACTGTGATGGCATTAAGATGACTGAGCATAGAAAAACTCAACTTGAGCACCACCTGAAAGATGCAGCTCTCTTGCAGTAAGCTGTGCATGGCTCAGGGTCAAAGCTTCATGCAGGCAGCCAGGATAAAATCTGATGCCACAACCACCTATATAGTAAGATATATAATAATAAGCAGGGATTGCTTATAAATGTGCTGGGTGACTGAAGTCAATCTGCCCTGCTTGATCCCTTTCTGAATAAGTTTGGCTGTACCATACACTGAACTAATGAAGAATGACTCTATACATGCCAGACAGCAGAAACAGTTTTGCAACATCTCTAGAAATTTAAGGCCAAGCATGGAAAGAAAAACAGGATAACTTCTGTCAAATAGCTGACCATAACCTTTTAAATAAAGCAGTAATACCTTAGGGTTAGTAATTAGTCTGTGGCCAGCTTAAAAGTTTTAATATTTTAATTTGTATAATGCGCAAGTTTCAACTTTCCTTGACTGCAACTCTGAGCATGTATAGAAATTCAGTGTCCATGTCCAATGTAATGTCAGCTTGCAATGCACAGGAATTGCTGTGAAAAAGCACTATTTGGAATACTTGTACCATCCCAAAATGAGTTTTGCCAACTCATTACTCTAAAAACAGTAACAATACTTAAATAAAATAAATGCATATATTTTATATCTAGTTTAGCTACTGAATAGTCTGCTTTCAACAATGACTATTTAATGTGATGAGTATATGTACTATATGTCACTAACTCACTAAACTAAACATTTAGCAAACTCTTTTCATAAAATGTCGGTTGATTTTGAAGAAACAAAGAACATGGTCACCACAGGGTCAATAAACTGAGAAAGAGGTGACAGACAGGCATTTAAGGACAGGAAATAGGCAAGCAGGAGAATAAGTGCCACCTTATAAAATGGGCATTTTGCTATCACAGGCAGATCAGATCTGCTACAGGAAAACAGTCTTTTATTTTTAGAAAGCATTTACTGGCATTTGTGCAGCTGTCTAAACTACTGCAAAGCATATGCAGTAATAAGTTTCAATTATCTTACAATGAAAAATTTCTAACTGACATAGCATTCAGACCTTAATGCTCACCTACTTTGAATTCTTTATATGATAAGGAGTGAGAAATTAACAACTAAGGAAAAATAAATTCAAAGAACTAATCTAAATGCTCTTAAAGTCAGTAAAAGAATCAGAAAGTCATTATGATACTAGCCCTGTAGAAATAATCCAGCCCTCACTCAAAAATAGGCAACAAAAGTTCTCTGGAGAAAAACCCATCTACATCCGTCAGAAAAATGCAGTGAGTGTTAAATTTCAGGGTCTACATCAGAGCTACAAAATACAATTTCTCCAATTATTGAAGTTACAACACTTTTGCTACAGTACTAGTCCATGTTATTTTTCATTTAGGCTAAGAGAAGCAACTGACCAGTTTTACCTGTGCTCCTTTCCTATAGCTATGAAATAGTCCTAGTAGCACCACATCTAGAACAGATTACCTGAGAAGTATGTCTCTGTCATCTGCTTGATAAATCTCCATGAGCAGTGCATCATCAGCTAGTTATTTCCTAAAATCATACAAATGATAAGAAGTGCTCTGGAAACTTTTTTCCAGAGCAAACTGTAACCATTTAAAGGAAAAATATCCTCTGAAGGGACCTTAGATAATCAGGTACAAATCTAGGGTAATTCCATTAAGAAGTGTCACCATTATACTTTATGGAAGTTCAGGTTAAGAGTGTCCCTGTGCGTACACAGGTGAAAGCACATTTCTCACTGTCTGCCAGGTCCTCTCCCCATGGCCTTGCAGGAAATGAGGCTCACATGTGCCTAACTCAGAGGTGCCGAGGCTCAAGGAGCATCCAGCATAAGGTAAGTGCATCTACAACATATGTGATTCAGACAAATGGCAAGACTTTCCAATTTACATTCACTATAAGAGAAATTGCAATTTTTTCCCACTAGTAGTTGAATTTTTCATGATAAAAAAATCAAGTTTGTTTGCTCCTATGCTAAATTTTCTTTAAAAATAAAATTAAAAAATAAAATCATTTTTTGTGATAACTACTCTGTCCTCAACAGATCTTTATATGGGACCAAAAAGATGTCACAGAAGTCTGGTTTTATTAAGGCATTACCTAAACCCTAACCCTAGCCTAGAATAACCTTGACAGACACCAATAGGAAGACCATAAAAATCCTTTTTGTATAACACTTCCTTAGGAGGACTGAAATTAATAAAATACTTCCAAAGTTAAGTATCTGTTTGGAAAATATCTATTTTCCAAATGTGAATATCTTTGGAAAGTTCAAGTCAACAATGCTCCTTTACATTTTACTGACAGTATATACAAATATTCCAAGCTTTAAAGCTTTAGTAATGCTGACGTATCAGTTAAGATGTTCTCTTAAAAGACACTTTTCACCTGTAACTGTTTCCATGGAGGACAGAGATGCTTTGAGGATGAAGGTGAGCTTGAATGTTACCAGAAAGTGATACAGAATGAGTGAGAAAAGTTTGTCTCATTTTCTCAAATTCAGGACTATGAAAAATTACAGCCATTTTGGGAAGGCCATAAATCGCACATGATCAGCAGCTGTCACACTGAAAGCATAAGAAAATAGTAACTTTGGACAATCCAGTTTCTTAAGGAATTCTTATTTCCATGATGCTGCTGCAAGAGAAGAGTTCTCTGCCTGTAAGGAGGTCAGCCTGAAGAATTATGGCAAAAAATTTGCCATTAACTTCACAGACGGATTTCCAAGCATGACTATGAATCATATAGTACAGAAATACAGTTTTTAGGGCAGTTTTAGTATTTCTGCATCTTCCATGCCATATGGCCCCTTCAGTGCACACCAGTGGCAGTAATTCAACTGGTGGGCTGGGGCATTGGAACCGTCCCCATCGCTGGCTGACTCCTTAGGAAGAGGCATTAATTAAGGGCATGCTCCCTCCTATCAGTTCTGCATGCAAACATTACCAGGCACCACGTGTAGTTGGATTTTCAGGCCTTGAGAGATCAGAAGGGAGAAAAAACATGTAAATGCATCAAGATAATGTGCCAAAGTGATTACAGATGTATTGCTCAGAAACAGGGTACAGCTCCCATGGAGGAAAATTTGAAGGTTCAAGGGGAATCTACCACTTGGTTGTTCAGTGTGTTAATGTTCCAAACTTTTAGAAATGTATTTCAGATTTATTTTTAATTTGAATATATCTGGCCTTTGGTTCTTTTTATGCCTTTCTTTACCCAGTTGAAAAAGCCTTTAGTGTTTCATGTCTTCTAGTGAAGGTACTCATACACTATAATCATATATCTTCTTCATCTTCCTTTTGATATGCTAAACACTTTCAGCTCCCTATACATTTCCAAGGAGCGTATCTCCTACAGCCCTTAAATGACTTTTTATAACTTTTCTGATCCAGTGAAATTATCCTGCATCCTTTTTAAAGTGTGGAAGGCAGAACTGTATGTAGTATTTTATTATCAGCATGTCTAACAGGTAAAAATCACCTCCCTTCTCTAGTTCTAACAGAACCTGAATGTAAGACTGCAATGGCACCCTGGTGAAATATCCTTGCTAATGAATGAATTACAAAGGTAGCAACATGACATAGAAGGCCTCTTAAAAGCCAAGTGGCCAGGCAAGTGAGAGACAGCAGATAGTGAGATCATTTTCTCACATGACAAAATAAAACATGAAAGAGGAACTGGCACAATCCTAAGTGATAGGGACAGAAAAGCACTACTTGGCTACAAACCAGGCAACTTAATTACCACCATTACTTGTTCTGGAACACAGTCTTTCAACTCCACTGTGATCCAGGTCTATGCTGCTCCAAAGGATGCCAAGGAGAGGAAACTGTATGATTCCACAATTAGAACTGAGCTGGACACATCAGAAGCACTGAGGCATGAACTGCTACAATTAGTGAGACTACATATCCTTTATGAGCAAAGTAAATGTTCCAGTAAAAACAAGGAACAAAAGAAGAGGGAAAATTCTGCAATGCGCTGGCAGAAAATGAGACATCTCAAACACTCAGCGTTGACTGCAGTAATGTGAACTTCTTGAAAGAATCAGAGCATGACATTTTTAACTGTAAAGATAATAAAAAAGAAATTAAATTATGGACTTCACACAATGCTTGTGAGAGGTGTTTGGTGGAGGTGATACACTGAAAACCAGGACACCCCCAAGGGAACTGGAGACCATAACTCATCTAAATAAGACATTGACTGAGGACAAGAGTGGTGGTGAGCCAGGGAAGTTGGAGAGCATCCCTAGGAAGCTGTGGGGGCAGTCCTCAGCAGGATCTGGGGAACAGTGATGTCGGTTGCCACGTAGCAACACATGGAATTCAGTAAGGAGCCCTGCAGCTCTGGGTAAGTCATGGCAACAGAAACACTTAAAATACCAGACAATCTCACCAAGCAATGCCTGAATACAGAATAAGTATTGCTTGCTAAAATAAATACAATCTACGCCACAAAAATTTCAATTTTGAAATGACAGATTAACTTCTTCATAAGCATAGCTTTTCATTATGAAACTCTAGATTTACTTTTAAAATTGCATAGCCAGAAAAGAGTACTTAAAAGTTGTTTAAGATGTGAAATTTCCTAGGTCATCCCTATGGCACAGCCATATACTACAGACTGTTAGTGCCATCACCAATGCAATTCTTTTGCAGCAAAATTAACACTTTCATCTGCTAAACCAGTCTATTGTTTTGATGAACATTATGTCTCCCTATACTGTTCTCCCCTAACTAGCTGGTCCAAGAAATTTTGCAAGAGCTTTTGCACAGCTCCAATCTGTGCCTTTCAGAAATCCTCACAACACCTTATCTGCACCTTTCACCATTTTCCACACACAGTGTCACACTTCTCATATCTAAGCAGCCATTCCATGTTTCTGTCTCTCTTTCTCTTATTTTGCCACTCTTCAATTAGTACATTTCCACATGCAGGAAGGCATAGGGTCAGAAGAAGTAACCATAAACAGTCCAGCTGGTATGCAGTATTCTGTATTTCAGAATACATTGGGGAATACTATCAATTTTTCAATAGAATGTGAAAATAATAACCATCAGTAAGAGTTTTGAATAATAAAGTATCCAGTAAGAGAAAGTTACTGAAGATTTTTGAACCAAAATTGAAACTTATTTGGCTTCCTAACAGAACCTAACAGACCTGAAGGCCAAATTTTGAGATGCAGTATTTACATCCAGCTCCTTTTGACAACAATCAGAAATGGAGATGGCTCAGAACATCCCAGGTTTTTTCAAGGGCAGGCCTGGTAGTAGCATTTTTAGATATTAATGCTTCAGGAAAAATCTTTATTTTACATCAAGAAATGCATCTGCAATAATTTAACTTTAGTCATCATGAATAAACAACAAAAGATTATACAGACAGGCTGTTGGCTCTGTGCCTGTCTACACTTGCACAGAATTGCTGTGTAATTCACATGCATATAGAGTTCAAATCTCAAAATACCACAGCTTATTGTTTACATTTTTAATGCAATACGTCCTTCCAAAGTTACTTCAACACGCAGAAATTTTCAAACTACCATGTTGAAAACATTTTTGAAAGACTAGTATTTACGCGAGGGATACTCATGGACACCACGAACTGACCAATACAATCAAGGTAATGCCGTTTATTTTTGTAAAAACACCCCTTAAATAACCCAGATAGCTTACACACTGCACACACACTGCAAACCACCTTGTGATTGGATAATGCGAATAACACACAACTCTATTGGTGTAAAATAAAGTCCTCATGAGCACTCTCTGTGGCCGTTGTTTTTCAGTCTTCTGCTGCAGCTTCTCTAAGTTTACATTCTTCTCCCTGTTGATCTCCACAGAGGCTTCTTAAAAGTAGCTTTTCACTGCAGTCTTAAAGGCCTTGCAGCATAACTGCATCTAAAGCACTGAGGTCACTCATATGTCCATTTTCTGCAAGAAATTTCCCAACATAGCATAATAAAGTACTACCTATAATTTCAGAGGAAGTCATCTTCTCTATTGAGTTTTGCAAAATCGAGACAATTTCCAAGATTTGGCAATTTCAACATTATCATGGACTTTCACAAATAGTGTTCAAAATCTTCTTCTTGGGCAAAAATATTCAAAAAAGAAAATTGCTGGTATTTTATCACAGTCTCCACAAGATCTCTAGAAAGAAATTTAGGAAGAAACACNATTATGTAAATGTCAGTGGGAAAAAAACCCCAAACCATAAATATTAAAATGTTATATATTTAAAATAAAATCTCACTTTAGAACTCAGTTTAGAACTTTGATATCATATCCCAGTGCTTTCAGATTAATCAGAATCCTAGTCACATATTGATTGTATTTATGTACACTCAAAACCCATAACTTTGTTACTGAAAAGAATCTAAACAGGCAAGGCATAGCAGATTAGGTAGGCAAACCTAAACACTTAATTTTCAATATTTTACCTTTTGCATTTCTTAACATCTATTATATGGATGGTCATAAAATCAGTCTGAATTTTCATTACCATATTTAGAGAGTTTATGGGAAATTTCAGCTTACTACAGATAAAATTAATACATAGCCTTAATGAATATACCATACAAAAAGTCTTTTTTTCTTATTTTGCATTATACAAGAAAAAAGACAGTGGCACCTATAAACACTATAAACAGATAGAAATTAACTCAACAGTAATTTCCTGGCACAAAATATGAGCAAAAGTCCATGTAATTTTAAAGATAAATATGTATTTTTCATACCAATAAATAATGTTATAAATCCTGCTGCTCTTGACTGCATCTAACTTCAGCTGTATAAAACTGTATGAGATGGGATCTACTTATCCTGTATGTTCACTGAAACAACTTGCTCTCTGACAGCACTCATTCTTGGCAATTTATTGCAGCTGTCAGCAGCCAATTTGTACAGATTACTACTACGTTTAAAGGTGTAACAATCATGAAGATTTATTAACTGATTATCATAAAAGTGACAGTCAGAATCACCTTCAAAATTAAAAACTATATGAAAGTTAAATAATTACATGACAATTAAAATCACTTCACCTTCATTTTGATCTTACTATTACCTACAGAACATTACTGCAATGTATGTTTCTAATCACAGAAGCATAATGACGATACAGACCATAAATTACTTGTTCACAGCAAAACAATATGAATATTATATGTACTGAGACTGAACAACATATTCGTATCCGTACTTATCAGCCAAAGCAATGAAAAATACCACTTATGCAAGTCTACATGCTTATTTGAATGCAAGAAGGCTGCCTGTGTGGCTTTAGCTGCTGGTGCTTTCCATAAAAAGAACTTCTAGACCTCATGTATTTGGCCTTGTAATCTTGGGGAGGGGGGTTTAATACTTATATTCAGAAGAATGCCAGAATTTTACCTCCTGTAAAATGCAGCTCAGTTCTGGTCAAGACCAGTGTTTTCTCATACAAATCACCACATGGTGGGAAATATATTTTCCTTAAAGCTTTTGAATGAGGTCTTTTCCCAGGATTTTGAAATCCTAAAATAAACATTGAATTGGTCCTAGGGTTTTGGGTTTTTTTAGAGTATTCTAAGATGGAAGTCCACAAGGTGCTACAGCCTTTAAACTCTCATGGAAAATGCAGACAACTGAAACTCAAATGAATTTTATAAACACATAGTGCTCCAAGTGAAGAATGGAGATCAACCAGTCAGCATTTCACTTCAGGAACCACCGTGCTGAAGGTACCCAGGCCTGACAGAGCCTTATGCTACTTATGCAACAGACATCTTCTTTCCTCAACAGGGATGTCATGCTGTGACTCTCACTCCTTTACACCTTTCTCCCCTTCACAAGCCAACCCCTTCTACTTCTGTCCTCCTGTTTTGTCATCCCAAAACTAGAATCTCACTTCCATGACTTCAGGCTTCTTGAATCTTTTTTTCTGCATCTTCTTACCATCAGAAACAAATAGCAAGCCCAAGTCCTCACATGCATGGCATCACCACTGTGTCACAATACCAGCTGTCACCTGGCCCTCACCACACTCCGGCCTGAAAGATACAGTGATATCTATAAGACCCACAGAAGTCTATGTCCCTGACTTCCCACTTCCCAAAAGTGCAGCTGAAACATAGTATCATTCCAGGAGAGTTTATGGCATTCTGGTTTGGAATGGAATTTGCAAGTAACTCAGTTTAGCACAATAAAAACAAAGGTTTCCTGTGTTATTTTCCAAGAAGATTCTGGAATCTGTCCCTTCAACTTTCTGCTGGGGAAACCTTTTCTTCTGTTTTCTCAGTTTGGTCTGTTCTTTCCCTCAATGAATAGAATTTATTCAATCAAGTGTGCCTTCTCCCTAACCATTCTTTGGCCAGGCAGGACATCTTCAAGAAACAATTTTGTTCATTTGCATTTAATAGAAATATTCTTATATAATACTACAGCTGCTGCTTGCACATTATTCAAGCAAGAAGGTGAAATGAATTACCCTCCATTCTTGAGCAATGCTAGAATGCTACCAGGAGGTCTCTTGTTTTCCTCCCACAGCCTCATTACAACTTCTGGAACTTGAATCAAAATATTTAATTTATTACATGTGCCTTGAGAGCCACAGAGCCTTAGTCATGGAGTACAATTCTGTCATGTTTTTAAAAATTAATATACACTTATCATAACACAAACACACACATGAAGAGAAAGTCTGTATTGTTTACACCAAAGTGTTTCCAGTTTTTAGAGGCAGCTTTTAAAGGAGAAATTGGAGAAGAGAGGTCAGTGAGCTGTTTGATGTTGGTGACTTTTATCCACAATGACTGGAAGATAATATCAGGGAGGGAAAATATTAAGAACCATTTTTTTATTCAGACTGTGCTTGACAAAAGACAATTTTTCATGGAAACCTTCATGGGGTGGAATTTGTTTGAAGGTTGTATTATCCAGAGATAAGGAACCCACAGAAGGTGAAATGAGAGAGTGTCTGAAAGGACAAACTGAAGAGTGATTATACATACACTGACAGATCACAAAAATCAAAAGCAGCAAGATTCAGCAAGTACTGCTTTGATTATGGTGTTCTGAAAAATCACATGTGAACACTTCACCATCTTAGGACTAAATGATTACATTACTTCAGAAAAACACTTATTGCTACCACACAAGTTGACTGAAATCAAGCAAGGGAAAAAATAAGCTTCAAATAATCCCCCTACCTATAGAGTTTCATCATATAAAATAAAATCCTACTGTGTATACTTTTGAAAAGTGATTTTGTCCATATTGAAGCTGTTTGCTTACCACAGATTCTGTACATATTCTGAGTTTGCACAATTTACAGTAGGAAATAAACGCAGAATGTTGTTCAACTCACCTAATTTGATAAAGAAAGCCATAACTTTAAATGTAATTAGTGGGAGGAAATGGTCAGCAGAAGCATTGCTGTACTGACAACAAAAGTACAAGGATTGGTCTGTGGGATTTCCATTCCTGATTTTACCACCATAAAAAAGTAATTTCGCTACTTAACAGTACCACTGCCCTAGTGAAAGCACCTACAATAAATTCCCTCGCAACCAACCAAAATACACAGGATTCATAATTATTAATACTATTGTTATGACTGTAAAGAAAGTATGATGTAAACTAATATCTGGTCTTTCCAAATAGCACCTACTGCATAGTATCTAAAGCACAAACATTTTTTTTCCCTATTTGCTAGCAGTTAATGCCACTTCCTACTCTGTGAAATGGACCACAGCCACAGAAACATATACTACTTCTTGAACTCTAAAACAGATTCACTTTTCCTAAATATGAACTAGGTGAATGATCTTATTTCTTTGCCCCAAAAGATGTGTGTAGTCTTTCAGTACTCTATTTCCATTTACCAAGTAGATTGATACATGAATTTGGTCTTATGCACCTATTACAAATCAAGAGTTATTTCTCCTCCAAACTGGATGTTGCTCTATGGAACCTTCTGCATCTTGGTAATTGCTCTAAAACAGGGATTTATGGTTTCAATTCAGTCTATCAACTGGTAAAATCTGCCACCTACCGGTCACTTAAAATTATATCATCGAAGTAAAGAATTCTATCAATGCAGCAAATTCTACTGGTATATTGCAGAAAATCCTCCACGAACATTAAGAAGAACAAACCACATAACAAAACCAGGAAATAGTAATAAGATATACTTTTAACAGCAAGGCTCATTTTAATCATCTGGTCTCATCCCCAGGGAACAGGGAGGCTGGAATTGTACAAACCTGCCAATAAAATCATCCTTTTTACCAGCATCTTTGTTCCACACAGTAATATCAATAATTCCACCTCGTTCTTCATAGAGATGAAAATCAAACTGCTCCCTCCACTGAGGATTCAATGGTTTTGGTACAATCTGAAAGGAGATGAAAAAAGAAAGTCATATTACATTGGGTGGGCATACACTTTCTTGAATGGTAAATTTGATCTTTACAGTCTGTTCAGGAAGTTTTTTTCTGTCTGCAGTATAAGCATCTCAAGCAGGGAGACCTGTAATTAGGAAAGACCACTGGCTAGTTCTCTCATGCCTTACTGACTTAACAGCAAACTCCAAAATCCTGAAACCTGTCTATTTTCAAAAGCTTCATGAACAAAGGATTTGCCTTGGGAATAATGATGTCCTCTGTGGAATAACTATGTCCTTTCTTAAGTGACAGTTAGCTGTAAAGTTCTGTCTCTGAGCTCAAAGGAAAATAAAGCACTTGCAATGACAATTTCATGGTGACTGTAAGTACTTAAATAAACAATTTTATCATGTCTTTTTCCCCCAGCTGCAGGAATACTGGGTGAAATATGATACCGTGGTTTACTTTGTATGGAATAAAATCAGGCTTTTTCCAAAACTGTATTTTACTTCTTTACCTTTAAAGCTCAGATGAAAGTAGCTTTCTCAATCATTTTCAAACCTGACTTCAGTGGGTTGCGGTTCATGTACTTCTGACCACACTGTGCAGAACAGAAATCTTACAGATTTTTCTACCATACTATAGAAGCAATATTTACAGTAGTAATACCTGTCCTGAGCAAGAAATTACTTCATACCTTCTCTATTAAGGAAACACTACTTCTTACACTCACTAGTTCTGCTGGCTTGAAAAAAGGGAAAATTCATAGAGAACTATGAACAGTTTTAATGCATAAAAGCAGGAAATTTGATTTCTTCTAATTTCAGATTAGGAGGCCCTAATGCAGGCTCAGTGCTCAGCAAATACAACAACTAAGTGTTCCTGCCTTCTTCCTCAATTTCCTCTGTGAAAACCATAGCTGCCATCATTGCCATTGAGAGAGGAAGGTCACATGAATCATTAGTGGTCCCAGCATCTTCCATAAATAACAATTTTCAAAACATTAGGGACCAGGGGAACAAAAAACTAATAGCAAGAAAGCCAAACAAGTTCCCACATTAATATTGTCCCTGATCAACCCCTTCTACCTGTGAAGCTCATACATTAAAAAAAAAAACTTCAAGGAAACTTGATGTAAGGACACAAAGAGGAAAGTGAGAATATGAGCAAGACATGGTTTGAGGACAAGACAATACAAAGGAACCAAGAGGCAATCATCATCCAGCTAGGAAGATATTTGTCAGAATCACTCTGCATCTTTCACTTGCCATGAATGACACCTAACATGAAATGAAAACTACTACAGTCTGTATGGAATATCAGGTGTGTCCCCCTGCAAACCCACATTTTTCAGTGCTACATTTTTTACCATCTAGTACTACTTTTGCTTATAATTAAATAAAAATCAACATCTAAACAAAACCCCAGGTGCTCTGACAGCTAACTATTACAGCAATATATCTCCACCACTATTGAAAGTCATAAAACCTAAAAAATCCCAAACAGGAACAAAGTATGTCAGAAACATTTTCAGTCACAGTTAAAATTACCTTGCTTTTGTACTTCTGATGCCCCAAACGGAACTTCACATAAGGAACACTTATCCCATTTGCATCCATAGCCTGAAGTTTACAACCTTCTATTAAGGTAACACTAGCTATCCCTCTCCATAGCTGAGACTTTCAGTGTAGGTCTGAGAGATGTAAACTCTGGGTCTGGAACTTTAGGGAAACAAAAGCATAGATTTAGTTTACACAATTCCAAAACTTTTCCTGCTTTTAATTTCACATAACTACGAACATAAGACAACCACTTTAAGCCATTTTGAAGTTATTTCACAATACATATGTAAACAATATTGCATAGAATTACTTGGAGAGAAATAAAACAGTGACAATTAAGCAGGTATTATCATATGCTGCTTTTGAAGAAGCAAGCAGAACAAATTCTACTTAAGAAAATGCGCATGATAGAAAAAAAAATGTTCTTTTCAGCATCATTTCTCCCTCTGTTGATAGAATACAAATAAATGTTACCAAATCTCTTCTACTAGTAGTATATGATTGATTGAACTTGAACAAACGCTAAAATAAAAATAAAAAACCAGTGATAATAAAAAACTTCCATTAGAATAACACAAACTCCTCTATCTCAGCCTATAAAATAACATATTATTCTCAGAAACATGTATTAAATACCAGCACACAAGTTTCAGAGTTTCAAAACAGTGCTGCAGAACCTCTGCCCAGAATTGTGCAGAAATGTGTGGGCTGTAAACCCTCAGCCACTGATTTTGTGGGTTAAAAGGAAAATCACAAACAAACAAGATGGGTACAGCTTTCATTAATGAACTCCACTAGGGGCTGGGAAAGCAAAAGGCTATAAACTTGAGTAACTTAATATCATCTCCAGTTTCATCTGAGCTACAAGGTACCATAACTGGGGAATCACCTGTGCACTCCTGAAGAAGGCAAAAGTGTCTTGAGTGCATTTGAGAAGCAATGTTGCCAAAGGCTCTCTCTTCTATTCTGAAATTTTATTTGTTCAAGGTTACCTTATCTATAATCAGAACAAGGTTACCTTACCTATAATCAGAACACTGGACAGCTAAATAATATTTAATCCCGCAAGTTATTTTTTTCTAGGAATCAGAAAAAAAGTGAGTCCGCATGTATACTCTGCTGTAAATATATCTCAAATACATGCATTTTCTTCTTTATGCAATGTAGTTTGGGAAACAAAGATATTATGAGTTCAGCAACCACATCTGCATGGCTGGCTTCACCATTTGCAGACCTTCAATATCTCTGTAAGAGGTTGTCAGTGCAAATTTGGTTTGAGTCTTTAGACGGTAAACAAGCTGGATGGTTACAGCTGTGCATGTGCCCATGGCAGAATTTTACTTTATTACACAATCATAAAAAGTAGACTGGAGTACAATCACTGGATAATAACCTGCACCCACCAGAGAGAAGTGTTATACGTGAGGACTGAGGCCACTGAAATTGGAGCAAATCTGATTAACATGCTTTTTGCAGTATTTCAGATGTTTTATTGGCATGCATTGGGGTTTTCTAATTTTTTTTTCATTCCAAGTCATATGGTTACTTCCAAAATATTTCACTATATTTATAAAATATTTCTCTTCCTGAAGTGAAGGATTTGACTGGAGGATTTGAATTCTCACAAACTTGCTGTTTCTACAAAGCCAAACAAGGAACTGTGGGAATACTTTTAACTTAACCTGTGACAGCAGTGGGACATCAGAAAGCAAACACTCTATAAAAATTAGTGCACAACTGGGAAAAACACTGGCCAGAAGAGATTTCATTTGCAACTTGGAAACATCATATAAACTACAAGTTTTTTCTTGGCACAAATACCCCTTTTGTTGGGGGCATACAGTCAACGCTGCCAAAGACTTGACTTGTGAAGAAGTGGTAGATTTTTTCTTCACATTCCACTTTCTTAGAAGGCTGAGAGCAAAAGAAAGACTGGATAGTAAATAGTCAGCATTGACCCTGCCCTGCACATGAGGTGATGAGAGACACAGAGAAAAGAAAAGACCAGGCATGTTTAAAACGATATTTACACTGGGATAGATGCAGTGGTTGAGACTTGTTCTGCAAAAAAACCATAGTACTTGGGGTTGTTTTAATAGTGGGAATCCACATGATTTCCAGGATACTATGATGGATAATAAGCTTGAGTTTACATTTACAACTCTTTTCAAGTAAATCTTAAGCACAACAGCTTACGGGAGTATATTTGATCTGAATTCTGTAGTTTCAACAGCTCTTAAAATAATTTGCTGCATTAAAGCACCTGCCACATTATACAGCATGCTAAAGTTTTATGACCAGCAGGGAGTTTCATCAGTGTGGGTAATTCATATACAAAGTGCAAGGCAAGATCTAAGTAACCAAGAGCTGAGTGTAAAATGACTGACAGGTAAGAGTGGAGTTTACAAGAATCAGGCAGGAGTCCCAGCAACAAGTGTTCACATGCTGCCTGGAGGAAGCCATCCTGAGTCAGAGCCACACCTCGCAGTCAACAGCAATCAGAGCACCTTGCAGAGCCCAGTGGCATTTTGACTGACAGTGAGGCTGCAAAGCCTATGTCTCAACATGCTGGAAGAAAAGCAGCCAACTGCTAAAAGATGTATGGGTTGTTTGTGGCTGTTTCTTCCTCAGGGTAGGGAATGTAGACCACAGCAGTGCTCTTCACTGTCTTTATTGGTTTCACACAAATCCCTAGAATAGCAGAAGGGAGAGGTACTGAAAGAGTCAGGGTACAGCTCACTGGAGCTAAAGCTATTGAGATTTCCTGGACATGAAAGGCATGGGCTATGCAGCCTTCTCCAGCAAGAATGACTTCCAGCAGGCACTTTTCTTGTTTCCAAGCAAGACTGAAGAGCAACTAACACTCTTTCCTTCCAGTCAAGGTGACCCTTGTGCTCAAAATTACAGATACTGACATAATCTCTCATTTCATACATTGGTTCTTGTTGAAAGTTTCAAAAAAAAAAAAAAAAAAAAAAAAAAAAGAAAAAAAAAAAAAAAAAAATGTTCAAGACAAATTTGACAAAAAACAAAGAAAAAAAAAAAAGAAAGGAATAAAAAGAAAAAAGAATGTTCAAGTCAAATTTGACAAAAAGCTAAGAGAAGAAAAAATGGAAAAGTAAGACTGATTTCACCTTTTAGAGTTCTTCCCTTACAAATTTAATTTCTGTGTGAGACAGGTACATTTTTAGGTATCTAAGGAACTGTCTGTAAAGTACAGCCCACAGTGAGTTGACTAAAAAGTCAGAAGGGAAACCATGAGAACAAAACAAAGAAAGGAGCCCATATCTTTCTCAGCTTCTCCTATGAAGGAGTGTTTCTCAAGAGTAATTATTAGGTAACTTTTTTCCCTCAGAAAACATGTCATGAGTATTGCAGCCTGGAATCGCTCTTCTGCCACAAACAGAAAAAAATCATGAAGAAACCGGACTGCCTTTCATTTCTCCATAAATAGGTAGGAAGTTACATATTTCATATACCATGTCAAAATGTGGAAAGAAGCAAGGTCAAAATCTCAGTCCATAATCAACTGTCATTAATGTGGGATTATTATTGATCCCAGGTTCATCAAGACCACAGTCTAAATTAATTAGTGTTACTTTCATCAAAATAAGAGACACATTTAGTAGGTACTGTTGAAAATCCCCTAAATATTTACGGTTATCTTTGGGTAACCTTTGAAATTTTAGCCTGTATTGAGTTGAAGAAATCCCATGCACTGCCCTCTTCCAGCATGTTCTCACTTCTTCATTGATCAGCCATAAGACCCTGCAAAGCACGACCTCACTCACTGGCATGTGCTCTTGCCCATGCAAACAGACTCTGCCTTTACTAAATATCCTTGTTACACATACCACTAGGACACACTGCTCCTCTGCATCCTTTAATACAATAGACAGAAACAGAACAGTGTGCCTATCACAAACTTATTAAAACATTTTAAAAAGCAAATCAATATTGTGTCTTTATGTTCTGCAAAGGCATCACTATCCAAAAAATAACTTAGGCTTGAAAGTTTTAAATAAAATATCAATCAAGAAATTAGTTAATATAGGATAGAATACAGGAAAGAACAATACTCTCCATCGCTGAACAGAGGATAGGTGTACAAATACAGCAAAGTGAATCAAGGCCAGTGTTGCAAAATGACTGCTGCAAATTCAAGTAAACAGAATTCTTCTCCCCCAGTTTCCAGGATGCTTGCATGGCTTGGATAAAACATGCAAAATAAAGATTGACAAGGCCAATAGACACAGCTGCTAGTTCTATGTACCAAACAATATAAAAAACAAGGGACAGTCATAGGCATTTGCAATGCTTTTGCTATACTAGAAACTACACAAAGAATGACACCTTGCAGAAGTCATCAACATATAGACACCGAGCTACAAAAATGCTTTCACTGGGATCATGATGATTTCTTCTTAATGTTTGCTTATTGTGACTAAACTGTTTTTGTAAATTGACTGTTACTGATAATAACTACAGTATGAAAAAACACTTAACCTTCTATCAACTACATTTTACATTTTCAGATATTTTAATTCTGGGTGAAGCTAATAAAACTTTTTGTAGCTGTGAAATTTACTCTGCCTTATGCCCTGTGTGTTTTCATTATAATTGCCATGTTAAATCTGGTTTATGGTGTTTGCTCTAAAAACTGGATACTGCCACTGTAGAGTAATATTGTCATGTCTAAATTGAATAATCTTGCATTCTACTTAAGTCCACTTGCCAGAGGCAGCTCAAGCGTAGTATGATGGAGGCTGTGGCACTCAGTATGACTTGCATTTTCTGCGAAAGGGTGAAAACATTTATACAGAACAACAGTGTGCAGAAGGAGTTGTCAGAGATGATATGCCAGTACCGTCCTAACTTTCTCCATTGTCCTTCTCCCAGAAATTCCTTTTGGAAACTGTGGCTGCAATATGTGAAAGTCAACAGCTCTCCTTATGACTCTGTTACTGCCCAGGACAACCAGCGTCACCACAGTCCTAACGCTGATGTGAATGTGATACACAGAAGGACAGTGGCCACTGATACTTGATGGAAACTGCCTGTGTTATTGAAACTGCAGGCATGAACCCGGAAACCCCCATGCTGAAGTGTTACTCTGCTTTTTTTGTTGTTAACTAGATCGTCTGTTATCACTCACATACAATTAATGAGATGAGGAGACACTGGTGACAGCTGTAGGTGACCCACGATTCAGACCCATATAAAAGAGTGGACTGCACAATGGTTTTATAGACACTAATCTCCTCGAACATTTCCATCCACGCTGCCTCCGCACTATCCTAAACACCCACCGGCCTGATAACGTGACCCATGTGTCTGTCCTTGAACAGGCCGTAGTCACCAGTATTGTGGCCATGCTGCTGAGAACGCAGCTGTGCTGGGCAGGGCACGTCTCCAGGATGGAGGATCATCACCTCCCTAAGATTGTGCTCTATGGTGAACTTGCCACCGGCTGCCGCAAGAGAGGAGGCCCAAAGAGGAGATACAAGGATTCCCTGAAACAATCCTTCAGCCTTGGCCACATCGACTACCATCAATGGTTCACTCTGGCCTCCAATCAGGAGGCATGGAGACACATCGTCCATAACACTGCTGATTCCTTTGAATGCACACAGAATCAGTCTTGAGGAGAAAAGACAATGCAGAAAGAACCGTGCCTCACCAACATCGCCTATGGAGACGTTCTGCTGTGCTTTTTGCAACCAGACTTGCCTATCTCGCGTCGGCCTTTTTAGCCATCAGCGCACTTGGAGCAAGCGTGGGTAGAGCCCTTCCCAAACCTTTGTTCGCAAAGACTAGCCATGATGATGATGACAATTATGAAAATATAAGCCTCACCAAATATTTGCATAATTTTTATAATCAGATGTCTATCAGACAGGCATATCTATACTGGTGGTTTTTTCTTCTTTTCCATTATATAGCAGCTTTCCTACAAGCACTATTTACAGCTGATAAACTGACATCTAGAACCTCATGGCTACAAAAAAACAAGTATATTTTCTCAGTCTTAAAAGACTGTTCACAAAAACCCAAACATAGTAATTCTACCATCCATTCTGAAATTCCACAGAGTTTTGGCTGACAGATTCTGGTTGTAAGATTGAACTGACTGTGAATTTCTTCAGTTAAGAAGTATCATAAAACTCTGTGCTTACATTGGTCTTTGCAATACTTATACCATTATTTGCTATCAACAATTTTATTCTCTATTCAAGCGGCATCTAATTCCAGTGGAAAAACAATTTGTTTCAATTTTAAAGCAGCAAAAGAAGCTTCATAAGGCTTTTGATAGTAAAATGCAAATCAGAAGTTACAGAAAATAAATATTTTGAGTTGGGCATAAAAGCATCAGTTATTAAGGCCATAGGTTTTGGCATTTTAGTTTGTGCAACTGAAACACACGTAATTTCAGTAAAGCTTCTAAGAGAAATTTTAAAAACAGTCAGCAGTTAGGAACTAAAAGCCATACATTTTGCAATTCATTCTTGTTTAAAATATTCATAAATTCTACTTTTCAGTTTAAATGTATATGCAAAAATTTCTAAAGCTGAATTAAAACAAATGTAGTTATCTAAATGCAAATTAAAAATCAATTTAATTCACTTGCTCTGGGCAGCAAACACACACTTTTATCTCCAACTGTAATTAATTAGTAGTAGATTCTCAGTTGTGACTGAGGGGGGCCCATGTGAACCTCATGAAGTTCAACAAGGGTAAGTTGAAAGTCCTACACCTGGGTCAGGGTAAGCCCAAGTCCAAATTCATGCTGGGCAGAGAACAGATTGACAGCAGCCCTGAGGAGAAGGATTTGGGGATGTCGGTGAATAAGAAGCTCCACACGACTTAGTGATATGTTGCTGCAGCCCAGAATGTCTACTGTGTCCTGGGCTGCATCAAGAGAACTGTGGCCAGCAAGTTGAGGGAGGTGATTCTTCTACTCTACTTTAGTGATACCCCACCTGGACTACTGGGTACAGCTTTGAGGCCCTCAATATAAGAACAGCATGGACCTATAAGAGTGGGGTCAGAGGATGCCACAAAGATGCTCAGAGTGCTGGAGTATGGGTCATACGGAGACAGACTGAGAGAGCTGAGGTTGCTCAGCCTGAAGAAGAGACAGCAAGTATATTCATTTGTTCTCTAGGAATGCAGAATTTATTGACATAAACTATTTTAATACACAGCACTTCAAATATCCTCTACCTAAGCTAGTTTTTTCCTGATGCGCCATCAGAAAACACTGTTCTGAGAAAACCTAACCTCGGTATGGAAACATGCCAATTTCATCAGAACTTTAAAAAAAAACGAGGAACATAAACAACTTGGTCAGCCAGTATTATGGTTTTAGGATACTCATCTTCTCTGTGAGTATCTATAAGATCACTAACTCACCAGTACAGTCTACTAAAGACAAAGTTACTATCCAAGTTCCCAATCAGGGATGACAACTGTTGCCTATGAGGCAAAAATTACAGTGGCATCTTCTCATCTTCAGTTTGAAAAACCTTAATTATTAGACAGGCTGAGCTTATCATTCTCATACTTCTGCCTTGTCAATGAAGCAAGCAGAAAGGGGAGACACAGTGACTAACAAAAAAAACCAAGTTTAATTTCCATATTTTTTCACACTGAAAGCTTAGGACATGAAGACTCAGATGCTGCACTTTCCTCTCAATTATTTTGATAAAAATAGATATTTTGGTTACTTGAGTAGCATGCTCTATGTGCTCTATATAAACTACCAGAATTTTTCAACAGGTGTCAGACTTCGGTGCTTTCATCTCAGGTAGTGTAATTTATTGTCCTGGAGGTCTACAAGCACAATAATGCTTATGAACGTTCGCACATGAAAGCAAAATACATTTATCTGTCACACCCTTTTTTTCTATGGGAATGTCCAGAAAACCCACAATGTGTCAAGTCTCTCTCTGCTACAGCAGGAAGGGGAAGACATGCTTTACATCTGTGGTTAAACCAGTGTTGACAACACAGCAACATGTTGGCTACCGGTGATCAGTGCTCACGCACCATCAAGGCTTCATGATGGCTGAGTTCAACACAACCAACTTGTTAATTTCTCCCATCTTCTCACTATTCATTTTGTCCTATTTTCTGCTCACAATAAAACTTCATTCTGAATATCACTGTTCTGTTTCCTCTTACCTGCCCCTAACCATTAGTATCTGAGCACACAAAACCTCTGAATTAAGGTGTGTGTATATATACATATACACACATAAATGTATGTATTTCAAAGGATCACTTTTTTAGACTCACTCTAAAATGTAAATATAAATTGTGCCCAAATCACTGTAATAAAACACATCCATCTGTGTTGTGGGAAGAGACGAGCTTAATTTGCACCATAGGACATACTGGTAGATGCTAGGGAAAAGAACAGCTTTTAATGTGAGGGTTAGTTAAGCACTGGAATTGGCTCTCTGGGGAGGTTGTAAAATATCCATTTCTGTGATTTTTAAGAACAAATTAAGCAAACACCTGTTAAACATAGTTTAGCTGTCACTGTTCCCATTTAATGGTAGGAAGAAAAATTTTCAGGCTGTTAATCCCGTTTTCTGTCTTTTTTACACCTACCCTGCACACAGTCAAATTTTTAAATACCACAGACATCCAAAATTATGGAGAGGTTTGGTATGTCCAACCCTATCTGCACTGCCATCAGTCTCATCTTCCAGAGACATTCCAGTTACCTTCCAAAGGTCCTTGTCTCACACCTTTTTGCCTAAATTTCTCCCATTAAGCATAGTGAGGTTAAAACTTTCAAAGCAAGCTCTGCGTGCATATACCCTATAAGTAAACAGCACTACCTGAAACCTTACCGGTTTTTGAATTAATCTCCTGTAAATATACAGTAAATTGTACCGCAGTAGAGGGAACAAGTGATTTTTCATAAAATATTTACAGGTATCCACAGATTCTTCAAAGAGATTTCTGCCTACTCTGTATAAAATGAAATGGTCTTTGAGAGAGTGCGTCCAAAGAAAGGCCTCTCATAGAGTTAATGCAAATAATTAATTTTCAAATGAAGGTAGAATAACTTGACAACTCCAAAAAATACAAGCTGGTGTGTTTACTTTTTTTAAATAAAGTAGAAAACAACTCTTCCCAATTAGTCTGCAATAGCTCATGTTGGAAATAGCAATGTTTTATTTCTCATTACACAGATACCTGGTGCCTCAGGGATTTTGTAATAGAAATTGCTTCAACAATTATCACTATTCATCTTGCAGTTAGAGGTGGTGTGGACTATTCTGTGCACCTTTTCTCCCTGAACTGCAACAACTGTTGCAGCAAATTAGATCTGGTATCCAGACAGTCACGAAAGCATGAGACAAGCGGGAAGTTTGTTTCCCTCAACCCAAAGGATAAGAGCCATCAGGAAAGTCTGCATCTTCAGTAGAGGAATAAAGGCAAAAAGGAAAATCTTCCCTAAGGGAAAATGGTGGTGGAAGTGGAGAGACACAGAAGCAGCACAGGTCAGATGCATACGCAAAGAGAAAAGCCATTTTGTACAGGTCAAAGTTTTTCCAACAGCTTTTTAAAAAGAAAACTGAAGCTAAGAGATACTCTATTTGGTTTAAATTAATGACTGAGTATTCAGATCGTACAAGCATTGTCTTTTTGCTGTAGCACTTGTCTGCCAANTGCAGTTTTGGCTTCTATCCTGCCTCCTGCTCCTAGCCCGGTGTCCCCTGTGCTTCAGAGGAACAGTCACCAACGCCTTGGAGTTGCTGCAGCTTTCCTGAGGCACCGACAGCACCGACATGGGAGCCCCCAGCCCCCTCTGCCCATCTCGGGCCAGCGTCTTTTGGACGGAGGACAAAGGAATGAGAGTCCACAGTGCCTACGGGAGACGAGAGGCGCCGTTCCATCCCTTGCAGAGACTCGTTTGTTTGGAGGTTTTGGTTACAGAGTTATTGCTATTTGTTCTGTTGTGTTGTTTTGGAGATATATATACATATATTAGTTAAGAATTGTGATCCTTTTTCTTCTACACATTATCCAAATTAAGATTTTGTTTTGAATTTAAAGGAGGCGTGGTCAATTTGGGAAAGTAATTCTAACGAACAAAATTGTTTTAGTTTACTCTAAACTAAGACACCAACCCACATAATATCTAACAAACTGAACTCTAAACCCTAAAGTGGGGCACAGACTCACTGAGGTTATTAAACAAACACTTGTATTAGAAAAAAAAAAAAGCATGAAACACTGAGTAATTCACTTCCACCTTTACTAGACATAAAGGTAATGGATCCTAGTACAGATATCTATAGTAGTGGTTGAAATTTCTATCACTGTTGTAGTGGTTGAAATGGAGTTGTTTCCTCTCCCAGAGCATGCACCAAACAGCCCACCATGTCAAGTCATAATTACTAGCCTCTAGTTTGTTTTAATGCAACACCAATCTTGTGAAGGATGAAACAAAACAATCAATTTAAAACTGAAAGCAAATTATATCTTCCCAGCAGAAGCTGGTTATTTTGTTTTAAATAACCAGCTTTTTCCCAATAGTCTGTCATTGAAGACAGGAAGTATGAATTTCCTTTTCACAGAACAAGGACATAAATGCTGTGAATGCATTTGAATTTAATTTTTGCTAGATTCAGTGAAAGATGAGTACTCCCTCTGACCTAGACAGCATAGGGAGTGAACTAGTTCCCAAGACTTTTCATGAAGAGTATGTCTGGTATAAAGCAAACGTGATGGGGAAAACTACAACACAAACAAAAAAACAATAGCAACAGAAGAAAAAAA
>VWZG01011788.1:0-15622 GCA_013396735.1 Grallaria varia | reverse complement strand
CCTTGCCCATAACCGTGGCAAATAGTCAGCTATGTAATTTCACCTCTACATGAATAATTTCTTTACTCTGAGGGTGGCAGAACACTGGAACAGCTGCCCAAAGGGGTCATGGAGTCTCCCTCTCTGAAAGCATTCCAACCCCACCTGGACACATTGTTGTGTAATCTGTTCCAGGTGACACCCTGGAACAGGAATGTTGGACTAAATGATCTTCAGAGGTCCCTTGAACCTTAATGATTCTGTGAAGAGAACACACACCTGGCCATGGCTGCCTGCCCAGCTTTTGAAGTGCACCTACTCCTGGCAGCATCCCACAGGAGTATTTCTCTGATTAAGTTAGTGGTCCAGAAAATTAATACTCTAAGCAGGCAACTGTGCAGCTCTAACTGTTCCTTGCTCCAGCTTGCTACAGCCTCCAGGTCTGCTCCTGCTTCTTCCTGCCTGGCTTTTGGATGAGCTGCTTGCAGGCACATCCCACGTCCTTCCTCTGCGTCTCTCCTGCTGCTCCCCATCTCCATCCCACCCCCAAAACTAACCCTCCTTGCTTTTGCCACAAGCAAGGAGTGTAGGAAACACATCATTTGGAGTGTGAGGGGGAAGGAAATGGTGAGACAGAAGAAGCGAGTGACCCAGGAAAAGCAGCTGCCCCCGGCCAGCAGACAGGACAGCTCATCTCCAACCACCCCTCACACACACCCAAAGCATAACAGAACACACAGATGCTTTAATTCACATAACGGTGGCCACAACCACGAGCTCTCTTCCCATGCTCTTTTCTTACCTTCCACGCATCTTAAACCAGCCTGGGCAAACCTGGTTTCAGGCTACTTGAAACATTAATTGAAGGCAGTGAACTGAGTACCAGACCCACCTCACCTGAGCAAAGGCACCACCAAGCTCCTCCTGTCTGGTTTGCAGCTAAAAATCCCCCCAGATCCTCAGCTGGGGATAATTTACATTTCTTTTTTTTTTAGCTAACAAGATATTGTTCTTTTTTACTCTTACATCAAAACCTATTTTGCCATTGGGTTTTTAAGCATACAGTGAAAAAGTGCATTGACCTCCAAGAAACCAATACATTTCTACATGCAACCTCTGTGTGTAGCAACATATCTAGTGGGTATTAAAACAGGTTTCAATATGCTCCACAATTTACACAGTCTCATAATGTTGCTTATTTCCGCACATAATTGAATTAAGCATCTCAGAAACTCCATCATTCACAGGGAAGAAAAAGGCTTTTTACAAAAGGGACATACATGCCCAGAGTAAGTTTAAGGTGTACAGATTTATCATGGGAACCAAAAGGGAGGGGAGAGGACAAAACCAAAACCAAAGACACTGCAGTCAGACTTACATGAGCTCTCTATCTGCATGTTAGTGGGGTTTTCAACTATCGGGATCTTAAGAATAAAATGTGACAATTTAAAAATAGGAATTATTTCTTTTAAATAAGTATTGCATGGAAATGTTTCTTTGCCACCATAACTGCCTCCTTTCCTACTGGGACTCGGCCATCACAGATGTTTTCCCATGGATTAATGGTTTGCTTCTTAATGGCAAATGCTATTTCCTCCACTCTTATGTTTTGGTTTGGGTTTTTGTTTGTTGGGGTTTAGGTTTTGTTTATTTGTGTTTTTGTTTGTTTGATTTTAAAAGTTTGAATAGGCCCCAAGTGAAAACAATGGGCATTTTTCTAACATTTTCAGGCCCCTGGCCAGGCTCAAGGTTGAAATATGATGCATTTTTAGAAATTTACTATTACTTCAAAGAATAATAGAAGGCTTAGATTGGAAGGGACTTTAAAGATAATTGAGTTCCAGCCCCTGTGCTGTGGACAGGGATGGCTTCCACTAGGCCTCACAAAAGCAGGATGACACCAGGCTTCCATGGGGCAGGGGCCACTTCTANTTTTTCTAACATTTTCAGGCCCCTGGCCAGGCTCAAGGTTGAAATATGATGCATTTTTAGAAATTTACTATTACTTCAAAGAATAATAGAAGGCTTAGATTGGAAGGGACTTTAAAGATAATTGAGTTCCAGCCCCTGTGCTGTGGACAGGGATGGCTTCCACTAGGCCTCACAAAAGCAGGATGACACCAGGCTTCCATGGGGCAGGGGCCACTTCTAACAGAAACTACTTTTGGAAATGCAGACATTTTGCTTGTATTTATTTCCTGTCCATTTCCATGAGCCTCAAACCCATGAACAGGTATTTTACAAAGAGGGTACTTCTGCACATATGCAGATCTGTTCCTACATCAGGAAATTATGTGGAAAAGGGAGATAATTCTTGCTTGTAAACACTGTGTTTTTTGGGAAACAATCCTTCTCTTCGGCACTCCCACAGGTCTGTCAGAGATAGGGCAAGAGGTGTGAGAGAGGACCAGAGGTCTNAATACTCTAAGCAGGCAACTGTGCAGCTCTAACTGTTCCTTGCTCCAGCTTGCTACAGCCTCCAGGTCTGCTCCTGCTTCTTCCTGCCTGGCTTTTGGATGAGCTGCTTGCAGGCACATCCCACGTCCTTCCTCTGCGTCTCTCCTGCTGCTCCCCATCTCCATCCCACCCCCAAAACTAACCCTCCTTGCTTTTGCCACAAGCAAGGAGTGTAGGAAACACATCATTTGGAGTGTGAGGGGGAAGGAAATGGTGAGACAGAGGAAGTGACTGACCCAGGAAAAGCAACTGCCCCCGGCCAGCAGACAGGACAGCTCATCTCCAACCACCCCTCACACACACCCAAAGCATAACAGAACACACAGATGCTTTAATTCACATAACGGTGGCCACAACCACGAGCTCTCTTCCCATGCTCTTTTCTTACCTTCCACGCATCTTAAACCAGCCTGGGCAAACCTGGTTTCAGGCTACTTGAAACATTAATTGAAGGCAGTGAACTGAGTACCAGACCCACCTCACCTGAGCAAAGGCACCACCAAGCTCCTCCTGTCTGGTTTGCAGCTAAAAATCCCCCCAGATCCTCAGCTGGGGATAATTTACATTTCTTTTTTTTTTAGCTAACAAGATATTGTTCTTTTTTACTCTTACATCAAAACCTATTTTGCCATTGGGTTTTTAAGCATACAGTGAAAAAGTGCATTGACCTCCAAGAAACCAATACATTTCTACATGCAACCTCTGTGTGTAGCAACATATCTAGTGGGTATTAAAACAGGTTTCAATATGCTCCACAATTTACACAGTCTCATAATGTTGCTTATTTCCGCACATAATTGAATTAAGCATCTCAGAAACTCCATCATTCACAGGGAAGAAAAAGGCTTTTTACAAAAGGGACATACATGCCCAGAGTAAGTTTAAGGTGTACAGATTTATCATGGGAACCAAAAGGGAGGGGAGAGGACAAAACCAAAACCAAAGACACTGCAGTCAGACTTACATGAGCTCTCTATCTGCATGTTAGTGGGGTTTTCAACTATCGGGATCTTAAGAATAAAATGTGACAATTTAAAAATAGGAATTATTTCTTTTAAATAAGTATTGCATGGAAATGTTTCTTTGCCACCATAACTGCCTCCTTTCCTACTGGGACTCGGCCATCACAGATGTTTTCCCATGGATTAATGGTTTGCTTCTTAATGGCAAATGCTATTTCCTCCACTCTTATGTTTTGGTTTGGGTTTTTGTTTGTTGGGGTTTAGGTTTTGTTTATTTGTGTTTTTGTTTGTTTGATTTTAAAAGTTTGAATAGGCCCCAAGTGAAAACAATGGGCATTTTTCTAACATTTTCAGGCCCCTGGCCAGGCTCAAGGTTGAAATATGATGCATTTTTAGAAATTTACTATTACTTCAAAGAATAATAGAAGGCTTAGATTGGAAGGGACTTTAAAGATAATTGAGTTCCAGCCCCTGTGCTGTGGACAGGGATGGCTTCCACTAGGCCTCACAAAAGCAGGATGACACCAGGCTTCCATGGGGCAGGGGCCACTTCTAACAGAAACTACTTTTGGAAATGCAGACATTTTGCTTGTATTTATTTCCTGTCCATTTCCATGAGCCTCAAACCCATGAACAGGTATTTTACAAAGAGGGTACTTCTGCACATATGCAGATCTGTTCCTACATCAGGAAATTATGTGGAAAAGGGAGATAATTCTTGCTTGTAAACACTGTGTTTTTTGGGAAACAATCCTTCTCTTCGGCACTCCCACAGGTCTGTCAGAGATAGGGCAAGAGGTGTGAGAGAGGACCAGAGGTCTCAGGCACACTTTTAGATAAGAGGACGGCAGATGTTGCTGTCACACAGTGGGATATCATTGGGTACAGAAGGGTGTCATCCTACTGAGCACAAAAATGCTGTGGATGCTGCCTTCACTGTTACTGTGACAAGGGGAAAATGCTTGCAAACAGTTAATTATTCCCTTTTGTGTTCCCTTGACCGGTTTGTAAGTTGCTGGGCCCATCCTGTAGTGCGGCTGAGAAGGAGTCCATGAGTTCTCTCCCCCATGAAGGAGGTACTTTGGTCCTAAATCCTGCTCTTAGATATTCACTGAGAGCACCAATGCCAGCAGGCAAATATCCACATGCAAAATTTGTGTTCTGTTCCACATTCAGCCACTTGGTCCTTCCTTAACCAGAAGGGATTCCTTCCTGTGGAAGCCCTCAGACTCAGAACAATGTCCAAGCAATCCCAGTGACCCGGTGCAGCTTTCCACCCCCACCCACCAAAATGACAAGCAGCAGGCCAAGCAGGAATCCTCCCTGTGAGTGACATCCCTCCGCCACAGAAGACAGGCACCCCTTGTTTCCAAACACCCCTTGTCATTGTGCCGCCCCAACCTGAGGCATGAATGTGCATGAGAGCACAGCAAGTAGGACCAAAGCAGTGATGATTCAACAAGTGAACTTCCAGCACAGAAGGTAGTGGATGGCTTCCTCAGTTCCTTCAGCTGGCTGACAAAACCAAGAGGTTGGAAAGCAACAAAGCAGACCCCTTTGCTGTTTTTGCTGTCACAGATTGCTGTTTGGTGCTATTTGGAGGAACCAAGACTCCAAGATTGCATCCTGGCTTGGAAAACACTCCTCTGGCATGTTTTCTGGGCACAAAACTACTGCAGATTGCAGAATGTTGCATAAAAACTTCTGGAGGCAAATCTTGTCAGCAACATGTAGGATTATTGGCCTGTTAGTTATTCATTATAGAAATGTTTAGAGACCGTCAATACACTGGGCCATTCAGACAATTCCTTGCCTTTTGTCATTTGAAAGGCAGGTGCCAACCTCCATCTCTTCCTTTTCAAGGCAGCAGAGCACTACGCAAAAAAAGCCTCCGAAAGCATTAAGAGCTTGGGATGCTGACACATTTAGGGTAGGAGGAAGTTTTGTCCATGTTCAATTCTGGCCCAAAAAAGGCAATTCCCTCAAGGTGCTCCTGCCAACAAATGACGGCCCTTTTCGCCAAGAAAGCAAGATCGCAGCCCTTGGCTCTTGGTGCCAAGTGTTGCCACTTCCCCGGCAATCTGAAAGCACCAAGACCTATTGGTACTGGCACCTTTGGTGTTGGAGGAATCTTTGTCCATGTTCATTTCTAGCTGGAGAAAGGCAATTCCCTCGAGGTGCTTCTGCCAACAAACAACGGCCCTTCTTCCCAACAATGCAAGCTCACAGCCCTTGGCTCTTGGTGCCAAGTGATGCAGCTTCCCCGGCAATCCCAAAGCACCAAGACCTATTGGTGATGGCACCATTGGTGTAGGAGGAATCTTTGCCTGTGTTCAATTCAGGACTGAAAATTACAATTCCTTTGAGGTGCTTCTGCCAATGAATGACAGACCTTTTTGCCCAAGAAAGAAATCTTGCAGCCTTGGTCTCTAGGTACCAAATGATGCAGCTTCCCTGGCACTCTGAAACCACCATGACCATGGGGTGCTTGCAACTTTGGTGTGGTAGAAATTTTCGCTCATGTTCAATTTGGGCTCGAAAATGGCAATTCCCTCTAGGTGCTTCTGCCAATGAATGATGGCTGTTCTGCCCAAGAACGCAAGCTCGCAGCCTTTGAGTTTTGGAATCAAATGATGCGGCTTCCCAGGCAACCTGGAAGCACCAAGACCTCGGGGTGCTGGCACCTTTGGTGTTGGAGGAATCTTCGTCCGTCTTCAATTCTGGCCCAAAAATGACAGTTCACTTGAGGTGCTTCTGTCAACGAACGATGGCCCTTTTCCCCAAGAATGCAAGCCTGCAGCCTTGGGCTCATGGCGCCATGGGATGTGGCTTCCCCGGCAATCTGCAAGCACCAAGACCTTTTGGTGCTGGTACCTTTGGTGTGGTAGGAAACTTTGTCCATGTTCAATTCTGGTCTGAAAGTGGCCTTTCTCTGAGGCTGCTTCTGCCAACAAACAACGGCCCTTTTCCCCAAGATTGCAAGGTGGGGTCCTTTGACTCTCAGTGCCAAGTGATGCGACTTCCCTGGCAATCTGAAAGCAACAAGACCTATTGATGATGGCACCCTTGGTGTGGGAGGAATCTTCATCTGTGTTCAATTCTGGCCTGAAAATACCAATTCCCTCGAGGTACTTCTGCCAGCAAACAATGGCCCTTTTCTCCAAGAATGAAACAAGCCTGCATCCTTGGTCTCTTGGCTCCAAGTGACGCGGCTTCCCTGGCAATCCGAAAGCACCAAGACATTGGGGCGCTGACACCTTTGATGTGGGAGGAATCTTAGTCCCAATTCAATTCTGGCCCCAAAATTGAAATTTCTTGGAGGTGCTTCTGCCAAGGAACAATGGTCCTTTTCCCCAAGAAAGCAAGTTCACAGCCTTGGGCTCTTGGCACAAAATTATGCCAATTCCACATCAGTCTGAAAGCACCAAGTTTTATTGGTACTGACACCTTTGTTTTTTGGAGGAATCTTCATCTGTGTTCAATTCTGGCTCAAAAATGGCAGTTCCCTTGAGGTGCTTCTGCCAACGAACGACAGCCCTTTTCCCTAAGAAAGCAAGTTTGGAGCCTTTGACTCTTGTCTCCAAATGATGCAGCTTCCCTGGCAACCTGAAAACACCAAGACCATGGGGTTCTGGCACCTTTGGTGTGGGAGGAATCTTCATCCGTGTTCAATTCTGGCCTGAAAATGGCAATTCCCTCAAGGTGCTTGTGCCAATGAACAACAGCCCTTTTCTCCAAGAATTCAAGTTCACAGCATTGGGCTCTTGCTGCCATGTGGTGCAGTTTCCCTGGCAATCTGAAAGCACCCAGAGCTCTTGTTGCTGGCACCTTTAGTGTGGAGGAATCTTCGTCCCAATTCATATCTGGCTTGAAAATGGCAATTGCCTCAAGGTGCTTCTGTCAAACGGACAATGGCCCTTTTCCCCAAGAAAGCAAGCTCGGAGCCGTTGACTCTTGGAACCAAATGATGCGACTTCCCTGGCAACCTGTCAGCACCAAGTCCATGGCGTGCTGGCATCATTGGTGTGGGAGGAATCTTTGTTCGTGTTCAATTCTGGCCTGAAAATGGCAATTCCCTCGAGGTGCTTCTGCCAATGAATGACGGCCCTTTTCCCCAAGAAAACAGGCCTGCAGCCTTGGGCTCTTGGCACCAAATGATGCGGCTTCCCCAGTACTACAAAAACACCAAGATTTTGAGGTCCTGGCACCTTTGTTTTTGGAGGAATCTTCATCTGTGTTCAATTCGGGCCCGAAAATGGCAATTCCCTCGAGGTGCTTCTGCCAATGAATGACGGCCCTTTTCCCCAAGAAAACAGGCCTGCAGCCTTGGGCTCTTGTCACCGAATGATGTATCTTCCCCTACACTCCGAAAGCACCAAGACCATCAGGTGCTGACACCTTTGGTGTTGTTAAGAATCTCCATCACAATACAATTGTTGCCTGAAAATGACAATTCCCTCGAGGTTCTTCTGCCAACAAATGATGACCCTTTTCCCCAGCCCATCAAGACAGGGGACCTTCTCTGTCACCTCCAACAGGAGCAGGTCCTTGTCAGGCAGGTTGGGCCCCATGCAGTTTGGTATGGGAGTTGAGAACTTATTGAAGTGTACTGTAGGAAACTAAGGGCTTGTTAGTCACCATTTTGAGGAGTCTACTGTAAAAAATGTTAAGGCTTGTTGGCCAATACCTTGGCAATCTAACTAGTGGGCTAGTTGCCAGAGTTATGGTGACTGTACAATAAAGCACAAGAACTCCCTGACACATGTCCAGTGTCTTTGTTCAGCCTGAGGAGAATTTACAATGTCTATTGTNCAGCCTGAGGAGAATTTACAATGCCTATTGTGTTCCTGAGAGATGGGTAGTCACATCAGTATTTGGGGTGGAGTTGCAACAGAGTTGCCCAGCTCAAGCTAAAGGACACAGGTAAAATGGAACAAGGAAAAGTGACAGTATGAAGAGATTAGAAAATGTTCTTTTTTGCCTCTTTTTCAGAAGACTGGCTAGTTATGTCTCACTCTCACTGTCTGCCAGTCTTTGGCAGATTTTCTCTATATAATTCTATTTATGGTAATTTTTTGGTAAATTTTAACTCTGCCTTGTAATCTTTTTGGAGTTGGGTTCATTTCTCCTGCCAGTTTATCTTTAAACCAAAACAGGAGTGTCAGTCAAAATGTCTGCAAGTCATCTTACAGGTAGCATGAGATCTTGGGGAAGATCTGTGAGGCTGTGGCTTTTGACTATTGTAAACCCACATTCTTTGGCCCTTACATTCACAGGGCATTCCAGAGCAGTGGGACAGGCTGCTATAGAGCTTCAAGTGAGAGAAGAGAACTTTCCCAGATTTTTTTCCATTCGATGTAAAGAAGATTTGGGGGCTCTGGATAAATGTGCTAGCAAACTCAGAGCACCTGCTACCGAGATGTCAGTGGAATGCTGTCGTGTCACAAGGATGTCAAGGGAGCATTTCCATGGTGCATAGATTGTTGTCCCGGTGCACGGAAGGCCTCGGTGTGCAGAGCACCTTTGGCATGCTCATTGCAAGAGGGTGCTCCTCATCGAGGCACTCTTGTCCAGGAGACTGCACCTTGACACCGCAAGTGTCCTTTTTTCCCTTGGCATATACAGGCTACGGAATTGTTGCACATCATCACTAAGATGGTCCAATGAGTCTGTCCTGCTGCTTGCCGGTTTTTAACATTAGCCTGTTGCTTGTATTCTTGCCCAGACAAACCCTGGCTGGTGACCCACCTAGCCATTAAGTAGACTTTTTTTTCTTTCTAGGTGCAGGTGACCTGGCTTTTGGATCGATGTGTTGTTTAGGCTATCCCTTAGGAACTGAGTTGCCTTTGAAACCGAAATGCCATCAAGATATTGAGGCTTTGGTAAAGCTCATGTCAACAGCTTCAGCCAAAAAGGGTTCCTGCCATTCAACAGGATGTGGGCAGCATTTTTATTTGAACCTGCAGGGGTTCTGTTCCCTTCAGGACTTAGTGGCGGTGGAGTCTGTCATTTCCTCAGTTTGCTGGTTCAACCAATACAACTTTCCAAGAGTAGATTGGCTGAACTTCTCAGAAGTCCGTCTAAAGACTGTGCAGTTTTCTCCACAAATGGGGGAAAGCATCTTTTGTTCTAAGGAAGAAAAAGAATAGCCTGCTCTATTGTGCTGGTGTCTCGCTTGCTGTGTGAAAGAAATGTTGTTACTGGGGGGACTTCAGGAAAGAAAAGTGCTCTCTAGTTGGGTTGACTTGTTCCATGGGATTCCCCACAACAGGCAGTTTTCTAACATCAGGTTCATTTTCCTTTGCCCATTGCAGGTGAGATTGTGCGTAAATACAGCAGAGCCCATCCTTCGTTGAATGACAAGGTAACCTTTGTCGTTCCTAGCTTTTCAAAATTGCGGAGCAAGCTGTGAACTTTGCCTGCTGCAATTGAGTGCCAGCCCTCTAGGCTGAAAGAAAGTCCTCTTCAGTGTCTTTGCATCAGCAGAAAAGGGATCCCTGGCTGTTTTTTAATTTTCTCTTAGACAGCTTTTAAGTAGATGACAGTCTAGTTTTGCAGACAGAAAGTTTTTGCTGGTTTTACCTATGGGGGAGTAACAAGAGTTTACAACATTAGGCAGTGCTGTCTAATTAGCCCACTTTATTTTTACCAACTTAGAATCCCATTTCTATCCAAGTAAGCCAGATAGATAGCTGAATAGAAATAAGGTTCTAAACGATTTGTAACTTCCTATTGCTCACGCAACTGTCTGTCCACAAAGCACATCACCAGCATCAGAAGCTCCTCAAGCTCCTCCTGTTTCTCTTTTTGCTGAGGAAAAAGAGGAGGAGGACAACAACAAAGCTCCACCTGTTGTGGCAACTGAGCCCGAAGATTCGAAATCAGTAAGAACCACTGTTGTTTCACACTGTCATTATTGTCATTCAGAGCTGCCTGTTTCTGATCAGACAACATTTGCCATTCATGGCTGAAAATTCAGTGGCCTCAAGTCCTACCATAACAGTGTTTCCTCCCCCTCAGCCACTAAAACCTGGGAAATATGTTCTGAACTTTCAAGTCTAGTCATTCTTTTTCTGGCATTCCAACAGGGACCATGAGTTTATCAGAGAAGAGATAGTGCTGTGTCTGTAAATGCTACAGGTGTAAAAGGCAGAAACTTGGTCCACAGTGACCCTGCAGGCTCCCTGTCACCACCGGAGTGAGCAGTCCAAAGGCACTGTTCACAGCCTTGCAGGATACGTAGGAGAAACTGTTCCATGGAGGTACCTGCCCTTCTCCACAGACTATCTAAGGAGCTGAATGGACAGCTAAGACTACACCCATAACTTTGACATGACCAAAGCTTGGTGGGCGCAATCCTACACAGCTCTGCCATGGGCAAGAGAAGTTTGGTCTGTGAACAGCTGGAACATGGTTCCTAATGGCTGTTCTCTAAAGCTTGAAATACTGATGAGAAACATCTCTGCAAGCCTCCTTTCTGACACAAACTCATTTTTTGCCACAGGTCAATGCATGCTCTGCAAGAGAATCTGCACTCACACCCTATGAAGAAGCCAACACTCCCACACCTGAGGGCTCCTAAGTGAGAACTTCCAGCAGTTCTGACAGCAGCATCTATTGGCAGCAAAAGAGGAGAAAGGAGGAGAGCCTAGAGAAACTGAGAATGTCTTCTACCTTTCTGGGCTGATAGGGTTGATGTTCCAAGACAACAAACACTTGCTTTGGTACCTATCCTTTTCTGTCTCCTCTGAATGGTTCTGCCTCTTTCTCCCAGTTTCCTGTCAGGATAACTCTTGAAAGGCCTGTAGAAAATCAGTCTTTGTGGAAGCCATCTGTGCTCCAGATCTGTCTGTTGTCTTGTTGTTGTTGTTACCCAACTTACTACAGCTCACAGCCCCAGAGAGTGGAGCTGGATTTCTGACTTGCTGGAGGCTGCTATCTCCATTTTGATGTGACCATCTTTCATGTTGTTTCTTTCAGGGAGCATTGTGAGTGTGGGAGATCCAAGGAAGAACTACACTGGATTGGAAAAAATTGCCAAAGGGTAAGACTGACCACAATTCCTACTACAAAACTAGGTATTCTGCTGCTGAAGATCAGCTGTGAAGTCAGACAAGCTCCAAACATGTTCAGACACTGGCCTTACATCTCCCTGCTTCTCAGTACTGATCACAATTTATAACTGGGGTCAGATGGCATCGTCAAAGACAACTTGATGCTGGCAGTGTCTTGCCTGCAGCAAGGAGCAGAACCTGGAAGATCTCGTGTCCCTCAAGTGCATGGGGCCTCTTTGCCTGTTTTCTTAGGAGAAGTGATGTCTCTATGTCTCCAAATAATACAGCCAAGCTCAAGAAAGGAGAAAAAAACTTTCTTGCTTAAAAGAGCAACTGACCACCTGAGAGCTGTCAGAAAACAGTTCTCAGAAACTTCAAATATTTTGCTGAAAACAATATTCAGTGGTCAGGAGTAGAACCACAGCGTTTAGAAACAGAAAACATAGATGAAAGAAGAAGTAGCAGAAAGAGTAAACCCCAGTTCACTAAGGGACCCAGTGCTGATGCAGCTGAGAGGAAAATGCATCCTGGTGGCAGATGACCTTACAAGGCAGCTGGAGACTGGTTTCCTTGCATATTGGAGAAAGCAGTGCCTACAGCCTTTCCTCAAATGGCTGTCACATGTGTTCAGGCTTCTCAAAATGACTGTGTGGTGTTGCCTGAAGGTGTCAGATGGATTCAAAGGAGAGATCTGAGAACAAAACAAGAAGAGGTCTGAGGACTCAGCAATGCAAAATGGGAAAAGAATGCAATGTATTGCTTTCCAGGTTCTGTAGATGCACTTCCCCACCTTAGGGAAAAGCTTTGAATTCAATTAATCTAGTGTGTACCTCTGTGATTTGTTCCAGCCCGTCACATTGCACCTAACTTTTCTCTTGGATACCCTGCATGGCTCAGGGCTGGTGGGTGGCTGTGCTGTTGGCTGAAGCAGAGATGAATCCGGGTGTTTCATAAACACTCTGGGCAGCAGAGATCTCCTGTCTGGGTTGGCTTTCATTCCTTTCTTCACTACTGTTTCCTTTCTAGGGGGTTTGGAATTGTCTACCTGGCAACTGACACTTCCACAGGAGGAGAGGTAAGTGTCAAAATTCCCAGCAGATTTTGCAGCTCTTAAGTGCTTTTTACTTGTGGTGAGTCCACCTTGGCTGAATGCCAGGTGCCCACTCAGCCACTCTATCACTCCTCTTCCCAGCTGGACAGGGGAGAGAGTAAGGGTGGAAACAAAAAAAAAAACCAGCACAAATCGTGGGTTGGGATAAGGCAGTTTCTATTTATACAAAAAGTAAAAGCAAAAAGCAGGGTGCACGCGCACAAAGCAGAAGCTAGCAATTAATCTCTACTTCCCATGTGCAGCAATGGTCGGCTACGTCTGTGAAGCAGGGTCCCTAATTGTGTTGGATGTTAGGAGGTGGCCATTGGAGACAATGAGTGCCTCCCCTTCCTGCTTCTTGCCCCAGCTTTTATATCTGGGGTGACGTCATATGGTATGGAATATCCCTTTGGTCAGTGTGGGTCAGCTGGCCTATTTGTGACCCCTCCCAGGGTCTTGCCCTTGACTGAACAGTAAGTGAGCCAAAATATGGGTGTGTTATCGACACCAATGCAGACCACCATGAGGGCTCCTACGGGGAAACAAGTTCTGGCTCAGCCAGACCCACCACACCACTCTGGTGCGAGCTGTGGCTGGAGCTTTGGGTCCCCAGGAGATCTTTCCGGCAAAGGCTGTTCTTCTGAAGTGCAGACTAGTTTCAGCCTGTCAGGTCCATTTGAGACAGCTCTTTGGAGCTGCAGCTTCAGATTCCTGAATTCTCATTTCTGGCTGTCAGCAAATATGCCTGAAGCTTACGGGTAGTTTCTTATCCCCGTGCAGTGCTGGGCATTGTAACTGTGCTTGGATAGTGGTCTACGATGGATTGAAAAGCGAAAGCCCTGCTTCTTACCAGAAGTGTATCCATGAAATGCCATAGAGCATATAATTTCTTTTTCAACACAGGAAACAATTGCAAATATAAACTGTGTTCAAGAATGTTCTTTTTAGCTGCAAGTTAGGAAGTCCTGAGTCTGTATGTTTTGAGGGTAACTTTAGTGATCTTTGTAAGATGACATTTTATTCATCAGTCTGCCTCTGTTTGCTTTGTTATGCAACCAAGAACGGCAGCAGTTGCATTGCAAATAAGAATCAAACCCCATGAAATTGCTAAAGGATTCTCAGCTGTTTTGCAGCTGAGAAAAAATTACTTCCTTCTTGCAAACTGTGTGCGGATGATACAAACAGTGATAAACTAAGGACATTGGAGAAGAATGTAGGTGCAGAGAGTGTTGTTAGAGCTCAGAGACTGGGAGCTTAGGAACCATTTGTATCTAGTTGACAAGAAAAAACATCTATGACCGTGTGTAACTCACAGCCAAGCAAGCAGGGGCTGTTGCAATGTCAGTTCCATGCAAAGATGCGGCTTCCCTGGAACTCCCAAAGCACCAAGACCTTGGGGTTCTGGCACCTTTGATGGGGGATCAATCTTCGTTCATGTTCAATTGGGCCCCAAAAATGGCAAATTCAACACAGGTGCTCCTGCATTTGAACAGCGGTCCTTTTCCCAAAGCAACAAGTCTGCAGCCTTGAGCTACTGGCACCAAATGATGCGGCTTCCCTGGCACTCCATAAGCATAGAGACCTTGGAGAGCTGCCACCTTTGGTGTGGGAGGAATCTTCATCCGTATCCAATTCAGACCCAAGAAGGGGCAACCAGAGTGCGACCACCAACCTTCTGGAAGGAAACCAGGTTTTCCTTTTTCTTTTTGCTTTGGACTCAGGGGACCACGTGGTGCTCAGCACAGGGGCTGGTGAGCACCATACTGTTTGTGCCCCAGGGGGCTGGGTTGTACAACTGGGTTTTGAGGGCTGAAACCAATTTTCCTTTGTATCAGTGTATCCATTATAATCTTTTTATTAAATTGTAGTTCTGACTTCTAAACTCTTTTGAGTTGGATTAATTTCTCCTGCCGGTTTACTTTTAAAACCAGCACATTCTGTCTCTTATAAGTGCTGATAAATCATCATAGAAATTATTTTCCTGCATTCTTCACTTGCCTGCTATCTAAGATATCTCAATTTTCCTGGCTGTGCCTATCTTGTTTAGACTATACAGATTCCATACACGTATAGCCTAGGAGGAATGTCTCTGCATTTTATTCTGTGTTCATTTCCAAGTGTTCCAAGAACAGAAATCGACTGTAGCCTTTTAAGTAAGGCAATTTAGCTAGGCACATTCTCCATGCCATTGTTTTCTTCTTTCAGCTACCTCGTCAGGGAGAAACTCTGGATAGTCATGGAATATGTAGACGGAGGCCCTCTGAACCTTCTTCCTTCCGTTCCCTTCCCTTCCCTTCCCTTCCCTTCCCTTCCCTTCCCTTCCCTTCCCTTCCCTTCCCTTCCCTTCCCTTCCCTTCCCTTCCCTTCCCTTCCCTTCCCTTCCCTTCCCTTCCCTTCCCTTCCCTTCCCTTCCTTTTCTCTTTTGTTTTCTCCTCAGCTTTCCCAAATTATTTGCCTGGAGTCTGTCTGGACTGCATTCCTTGCTGGTAATTGCAAGTGTGCAGGTGGCAGAATTTAAACTAATGGCAAAGTAAAATAGACACTCATTTCTCACAGTCCTCAGCTGAAAGGGATAGCAATGCATCCAAAAATGCTGTTTATATCTGCAGAACTGATAACACGCTGCTTCCAAGTCTGCTCTCCAAGCTCACAAGAAAATCTTGGTAGTGCAGCCTCCCACCCAAACACCTTCCACTTGAGACTGAAGAGAGAGAGTTTTTCTGTTTGGGCAAACCACGAGGCTTGGCACCAAATGCTGCGGCTTCAATAGCTGTCCCAAAGCACCAAGACCTTGGAGTTCTGGCATCTTTGATGAGAGAATCAATCTACGTCCATTTTCGATTGGGCCCCAAAAATGGCATATTCAACACAGGTGCTCCTGCATTTAAGGACGGTCCTTTTCCCAAAGCAACAAGTCTGCAGCCTTGAGCTCTTGGCACCAAATGATGCGGCTTCCCTTGCACTCCATAAGCATCAAGACCTCGGAGAGCTGCCACCATTGGTGTGGGAGGAATCTTCGTTCGTATCCGATTCAGAGTCCCAAGAAGGGTCAACTCTAAACACGTCCATCTGCCAATGAG
>VWZG01011787.1:24203-38604 GCA_013396735.1 Grallaria varia | reverse complement strand
TGTGGTGGGTCTGGCTGAGCCAGAATTTGTTTCCTCATAGGAGCCCTCACAGTGCTGTGCTCTGCATTAGTGTGGATAACACACCCATGTTTCGGCTACCACTGAGTACAGCACTGTTCAGTCAAGGGCAAGATCCTGGGAGGGGACACAAATAGGCCACCTGACCTGCACTGACCAAGGGGATATTCCATACCATATGACGTCTACCCAGATATAAAAGCTGAGGCAAGGAGCAGGAAGGGCAGGCACTCATTGTCTCCGATGGCTGTCTGCTGACATCCGACACGCGTAGGGGCCCTGCTTCCCAGAGACGTGGCCGACCATCACTGCACATGGGAAGTAGAGATTAGTTGCTGCTTCTGCTTTGTGCGCGCGCACCCTGCTTGTGCTTTTTCTATTTGTGTAAATATAAACTGCCTTATCGCAACCCACGATTTGTGCTGGTTTTTTTGTTTCCAATTTGTTTTTATTCTCTCCCCTGCCTAGCTGGGAACGGGAGTGATAGAGCGGCTGGGTGAGCACCTGGCATTCAGCCAAGGTGAATCCACCACATGAGACACTGGAATAGGGGGCACAGAAAAGTCATGAACGTCTAGTCCCTGGAAGTGTTCAAGGTCATTTTGGATAGAGTTCTGAGCAACTTGGTCTAGCGGGAAGTGTCTCTCCCCATGGTAGCAGGGCTGGAACTGGACGGTCTTTAATGGCTCTTCCAACCAAATCCACTCTGTGATTCTATATTTCTCTAAATAGATCTGGAAATGGTAAGTTTACACCTTCTGGGTTTTAACTACTGCAAATTAGGTGATTAGGTACATATGCTGACTGCAAAAGTTTACTGTGAGTATTTAGATAAAATCCTTAACTATTTTAATCCTTAGCTATTTTCTAATACATTTGTCCAATAATACAGACCTTTTATACTTTATATCCAACTACTTCAAGAAATCAGTAAATCTTTGGGCGTTGATGTATTTCTGCAGTAACTCAACCCCAGAGTTAGTCAAACACTGTAATTATGTGTCTGCATTGGAGGGAAGGCAGCTGAAACACAATATTACATTCTCAGTACCTTATCAAGCTGGCAGAGAAAAATTAACTTATTCAGTTTACTCTGAGTAGACTCATACTCATGTACTGCACTGAAGGTGCACTGATCTATCAAAGAATGTAGCATAAGAAACAGTAAAATTTTGGGCCTGCTTTGGTGTTTAAAGAAGAATGTGACTCTGAAATACAGTGCATACTAGCAAGAGGATCAAGAAGAGTTTTAGCCACCTGTACAGATGTGAACTAGTATTGATTGACTAAAACAGATTCAAATAGCTGCAGGATAAATATTGAATCGGGCACTGCATCTGAGCTGGCTTTGCAACCAGCACCAAATGCTCTGCACAGGTGCTATGCCACACGTCCAGAAACATAGTGCTGCTGAGTTCAATCCTGAGTGTGTTTACATAAGCCACTGCCAGCCGTCTGCTTGCAGTATATCAGTGTCTAGTATAACTTTCCTTTCATATGTTGGCAGTTGAGAGGCCACAAAATTTCAGAATGTGCTACAATTTGCAAATTTTCTAGGGACTGCAGCTGCAATCCCATTGGAGACAGGTCCTGAATGTAAACGATTTTTGAACAGAAAGTGTGAACAGGTGAAAGTCAAGGGTAATTTGCTAAACTGGGATCCCTCTTCCCCATCTTGGTTGGTAATGCCTTGGAGAGACATTTGGGTTTGATGAATTTCTTTGGTGCTGCTTTTTACTGTTCAGAGCCAGGGGTGCTGACATGAGTGCCAAGCAGTGCACCTCTACCCCTAACACAACGGAACCCAGAAGCATTGAGTGCCTCACAGGCTCCTGTTCCTCCTCAGCACATTAAATACACAAAAGACCACTTCCAAAATCATGGAATCAGAGAATGGGTCAGGTTGGAAGGGACCACAGTGGGGCACTGGGTCCAACCTCCCTGCTCAAGCAGGGTCATCCCAGAGCACACGGCACAGGATTGTGTCCAGACAGTTCTTGAATATCTCCAGTGAGGGAGACTCCACAGCCTCTCTGGGCAATCTGTTCTAGTGCTTGGTCACCTCCCAGTCAAGTTCTTCTTCGTATTCAGTTGGAACTTCCCGTGCATCATTTTGTACTCTTTGCCTCTAGTCCTGCTGTGTGGCACCACCGAGGAGGCCTCACCAGGGCTGAGTAGAGGGGCAGGGTCACCTCCCTCGACCTGCTGGCAATGCTCTTCCTAATGCATCCCAGGATACCGTTGGTCTTCATGGCCACGCTTCCGGCTTAATCCCATGAGCGAGCAGTGTTTTGGCTGCTTCATCCACCCATGGATCTCTTCGGGTGCCCCTCTGGCACACGGCCTGTCCGCAGCCGCAGGTTGGGCGGCCGGGCCCCTCTCAGGTGCCGCAGGTGCCCTTCGGAGGGCACACAGCATCCCTCCGCTCACAGGGAAGCGCCCTGCACCGCCCGGCACAGGCACCGCCCCAGATCTAGCCAGGGCACGGCGCCCGCCCTGCCAGCCCCCGCGCCGGGCAGCGGGGCGGGCGAAGCTCCGCAGGAACCGCGACGGCCGGCTTGGGACGGGATGGGCGAGCGCTCCCCCGGTATGGGTGCCCTCCCTCCCCTGGTCGGTGCCGGCTCCCCGGGATGGGTGATCCCTCCGTTCCCGTTCGGTGCCTGTTCTCCCCTCGATGGGTGATCTCTCCCCGGGATGGGTGATCCTTCCTCCCGATAGACGCCACCCGTTCCTCCGTCCGGCGCCGGCTATCCCCGCCAACGGGTCCCCTCCCTTCCTGGGGTGGTTGATTGCTCCCCGGGGTGGGTGATCTCCCCGCCGCGATGGTTGATCCTCCCCCGGGATGGCCGATCCTTCCCTCCGATGGCTGGTCCCCTCCCCACGATGGACGCCCTGCCTCCCTTCCCTCCGCTCCCGCCCGGCTCTCCCCCCGTGCCGTGCCGTGCCGTGCCGTGCCGTCCCGCCCCGCTCGGGGCGCAGGCGCCGCAGCTGTGCTCGCCATGGCCCGCGGGGCGCTGCTGGGCGCCCTGGCCTGTCTGTGCGCGGTGGCCGCGGCGGCGCAGGCCATCCGCAGGAGGGGACCCAGCGTCACAGCCAAGGTGACTCTCGCCCGCGGCCGGGAAGCCTCGGGGCGGGGTGGGGGGCCGGGGCCGCCACGCCGGGGTGTCCCCGCCGCTGTCCCGCGTCCAGCGCCGCTCCCGCATCCCGGGCGCAGGGGCCGGGGGAGCTCTGGGACAAGCGCCGTGACTGCAGCGTTTTGTGGGGAGGGGAGGGTGCTTTTGTCCGGTGGTCGCTCTCCCCCCGTGGCCATGCCGCCCCAGTCGGAGCGGGCACGGCGCAGAGCTCGGCCTCGCCCCGGCTGGCGGAGATGGAAAGCCCCGCTCCCCTCGCCCCGGCAGGGGCAGTGCGGGGGCCGGCGGTGCCCCGGGCAGGGGCTGCAGCCACGCTGGGGCTCGGCTGAGCTGCGCTGTGCCTTCCCTCCTCCCTGCCCGCTTTGCTGAAACTGCTCGAGCGGGTCCAGCAAAGGGATACAAAGTTGATCGGGGGACTGGAGCATCTCTTATAAGGAAAGGCTGAGGGAGCGGGGCCTGTTCAGCCTCGACAAGAGGCGAATGAGAGGGACCTCATCAATGTCTATGAGTACCTGAAGGAGGGTGTCGAGGGGATGCAGCCAGGCACTTGGTGGTGCCAAGTGATAGGATGAGGCAAGGGGCAGAAAGTGATGCACAGGAAATCCCACCTGAATACGAGAAAGAACTTCTCTATCCTCCAGGTGGCCACACGCTGAACAGATTGCCCAGAGAGGTTGTGGAGTCTCCATCACTGGAGATAATCAAGAACTGTCTGGACACAATCCTGTGCCGTGTGCTCTGGGATGACCCTGCTTGAGCAGGGAGGTTGGACCAGGTCCCACTGTGGTCCCTTCCAACCTGATCCATCCTGTGATTCTGTGAAACTCTTGGTGTTGAGAGCTGGCACTTTATTGCTCCCTTGTTTCCTGCTCCTCATCATCCCTGCTGGTGACAGGCTTGGACACCCAGTGCGCCGTGTCCTTGGAGCACAGTGCCAGCGGAGCTGCAAGCAGGGCATTGCAGGGCTGGGTGCTGCAGGCCTGCTTCAGCAGCAGGATGGACTGTGCACCAGTGGCACACATGGCACTGCCCATGAGATGGACTTGTGGGCCATGGTACCAGCTGGCAGGATGGGGATTCACCTGGTTAATGCACCACGCCAGCATCTCTCCTAAAAGTGTTTGGTGCAGGAGGTGGGATGTCTAGTCCAACTTCGGACAAAGCAGGGATTACATGTTTTTGCCCACAAGTACCTTTCCATCTACACTCAAGAGAAAGTGCAGCCTTGCTCCCAAAGACACCTGCAGTCATGAAAATGTATCAGGGCAGGAGAGGGGCAGAGCTGTTTCTTCTGGCATGGCCTCAGCTTCCTAAGTCACAGACTGCTCGTTTGTCCCTGAACTTCATTGCCATGGACTTCCAGACCACGAATTTGACTTTTTTGGGAAGTAAATTTCATACACTTTGACCTCCAAGTAATCTTCTGGCAATATATTCCAGTTTAATTGTGCACAAATTACTTTATTTCTTCAGACCCACCTGGGATATAATTTTATGCCCTTTTCTGATTGTTGAGGCACATAAAAAATCACAGCTGCCAATTTTCCTTGTCTTAGGCAGTGGTAACTTTACAGAGCTCATAAAATAGTACTAATTTTCTGTCTTCCAGCTTGCATAGTTTATTTAATCTTTCTTCATATAAAACATATTCCATATGTTTTGAGCATCTGTTCTGCTCATTTTTCTGTGGTTTTTGTAGGTTGGTTATATCATTCTGCAGTAGAGAAGCCAGAACTACATGCAGCACTCAAGGTGTGAACGCACAGCACAGATGCATGCCATGGCGTAGTTATGCCCGTCTTCTGTCTGTATCCATTTTTAATTATTTCTAACATTCATTTTCCTTCTCTGACCTTCATAAGCCCAAAGGCAAATTTTTCATGTAACTGCTCAGGGTGACTCCAGATGTCGTTTTCGAGTTGTAGCTGATTTTGGACCCCTTGTTGTGGCAGTATACCCTATAGAGTATTTTTGCACTTACCAGGAGTTCATTTGTGATTATAATACCTGGTCTCTAAGAATCATGAAATCTTCCTTTCACAGTCAGCTTTTTTTTTTTCCCCTTGAATAATTGAATGCTCTTGTCCATTTTTTTTTTCAATTACATCTTTTTTAAGTTATATATTAATATGGTCATGAGAATCAACGACCCTGGTGCATTCTTTTTTCATTTCAGTCTTGAAATACTTAACCACAAATTGTAAATAAGAATAAATACTTACAGAAATATTAACAAGACTGCAAGTTTATGTTCATTTTCTTTCAGAGTTTTTGGTGAAGAATCTGGCCAGCTGTTTTTTGAGATTTGAAAGTGTTGTGTTGACCAGCTCACTAGTGTCTACATGCTTACTGACTTTTGAGAAAACTTGAGGAAATATGCTTAAGAGAACATGGCTTTTCTGTGCAGAAATAGCTTCTAGGGCTACCAAATACTTCTGTACTTGATTTTGTGGGCAGAAATATGCACAGGCACATAATGCGGCACATAATTAAAAAGTGCACAGATTTAAAAAAACCCAACTAAGCAGGTTTGCGGCGCGCTAACAGGGAGCCAGGAACTCGCTGTTTGTTCTCAAATGCAGAATAAGCTGAAGCGATGCTTTGTCGAAGTGCCGGGTTTGCTGCTTAGGCAAGCAGCAATGCCACGTATGAATCCTTCTGTGGGCTGGGTTTACAACACGGACTTGACTCCATGTGCTCTGTGAAAATGCTGATGTTACTGCTCTCTGGTGTGATTGTTTGCTAGCCTCAGCTGTGTTACTTATGGATCTGCTTATATATTTCATGCAGTTCTACTAGAACAACATTTCCAGACATAAAAGGGTGCATTTAGAAAAAGTGGGCAGGCAGTACCTCTTATTAGATAACCTTGGCGGCAAAATTCAGAGAGGTTTGTTTGTAAAAGTGTTAAAAAGTAAGTGAAACTGTGCTGTTAGTGCTTTGGGAGCCACACATCTAAGAACTATGTTATTCAGTGCCAAGTGCCAAGGAAATGAATGAGGTGTATCAAAAGGAATTTTATTTTCTTGATAGTGCTTTTATAGCGTTAGCCAAAAGTTCAACAGTCAAAACCACATGGAAGAACAAGAAATGGTAGAAATGTTTAGTAGGAGAGTGTGAAAGAGGCATTCATGTTGGAGAGACTGTGGTAATTTATTATCATTATTGGACTAATTTCTTAGCATTGCAGACAAGTAATACTTGGTTGAGTGCCACAAGGAACAGCAAATACCACATCATAGGAATACACATTGCTGTTTCCTAGAAGTTGTAATAGCCTTTATGTAACTTTTTCAGAACTTCAAAATGCCTCATTTCCTGACAGCTGTTCCTGTTTTCAGTAATTATTGGAACATTTGTGCACGTTCAAATATGCATTCATAGATGCTGAACTATATTAAATGGCTTATAACTCATTTGCCTTTTTGAGCTTGCTTTTCAGCAACATATACATGAAAGCTTTTAGGCATTCATTTGGCCTGCTTATTTCACTGTTAGGTTTGAATTCACATTTAGGAAAGTGATGGCTTGCTTGAGCCATAGGATTTTCTTCCCACTATTTGTCAGTTTAGTGCCATTTAGGCTTTTGTCAATACTGACTCACATACAGGAGATGAACGAAGATTATGAGTGGATAGCATACTCTTGTTAGTGGGGAGCATCAGTCCTATAGTTCCTTGTTATTTTTCACCACAAGGAATAGCATCATTGTTCTTCCTTACTTTCATATTTCTTCCGTTCTGTATAGCTTTAAAGACATGCATATCTGGGAAGAATCTTGAGCTCTACCTTCAAATTAGTGATCCAGCAGTCCCACTGAGCTTAAAAGCAGTAGGCATCAAAATGTAGAGTCACCAGTTCTCCAAAAGTTTTCTGCATAATCTGATTTTGGTGGCTCTGAAAGGATTTTGCTCAAACAGGACCCTTAGGAATTGGAAGGTACTACTAATATAGAACAGCCAGAAGTAGTTTCTTACCACCTGATGTTTTGAAAAGCTTGGCCGTTTGTTGCGCTCACATTTGTATCACGTTTTTTCTCTTCACAAAACTATTCAGGTGTTCTTTGATGTGAAGATTGGAGATAAAGATGTTGGCAGAATTGTAATTGGATTGTTTGGAAAAGTTGTCCCAAAGACCGTGGAGAACTTCATTGCATTGGCAACTGGAGAAGTATGTTTGTGGTTTTCTTCACTGTGTACTCAGTTTTGGATTGGGAAGGCAGTGTTTGTGTAGTGCTGTTTCAGTTGTGAACTGCTGATCCTATTTCACTGGAGACTGTGCAAGAGTCCCATCCCCAAAGCTATGCACCTGTGTGTGTCTTCAGAGGTCCTTGGCTCACAAGATGTAATTATGAGATGCTGGAGATCACCACCTCAATCTGTCCCTGCCTTGTAGGTCCAGCATGTAATGTTACTGTGGTCAGGTACTACTCAAATAAAGACAATGGCTTTGGTCACCTGAATAATTCTTTGTATATTGTGGCAGTTTAGACCATCTGCATTCACCTGCACCTCAGTTTAATGTGTTTCTTGCCAGTATTACATCCAGTGGTATATTCTGTGAAATCGAGACAATCACAACTTGTGTATTTCCGTATGACTGTACAGAATTGGATTTTATATTCTTTTAAATAATTATTTCATTTTCTTAGAGAGGATATGGATACAAAGGAAGTACATTTCATCGCGTGATCAAAGACTTCATGATTCAAGGAGGAGACTTTACAGCAGGAGATGGATCAGGAGGTAACATGCTTAGTATCTTCCAGGTTCCCTTTTCTTTCTTAAAATGTCTGCTGAAAAGACGGGCAAACCCAGCATATTCCTTCATTCTTTCAGCTCACATAAATGAAAAAAATCACCAACCAAGTCATATTTGTTTTAAAGCATTTTGTACTTTTCCAAGCATCTTGGAACATAAGCTGCAGTTATTTGGATTTTCTGATTACAAATATGTGTAGCTCTTCCTTTGTCCTCAATTTTTGCAGATATCTTTTCTGTCTGTGACTTGTCCTCGTTCAAGAAACATAGCTTTGCACGCTGGGCTGGAGCCACGTGACCGGCTGAGCTGCTCCTACAATTTACAGTCTCCAAAAGATGGGTGTCTCCACCCTTCCCCTTCTCTGGCTTTGTGACAGCACTCCTTCCCCAAGGCACTCCCTGACTGCATATATACCTGAACCAGTCCAACTCATCCAGCAGAAATCTAATCTGTGATGAAACAGTGAAAGCGCGTAGAGGGAAGGCAGGTAGGGAAGGAGGAGGCTCTCCTCTCTGCCCTCAGCTCAGCCAGTTCTGAGGAACCTTCTGAAATGTGCTATGAGATGGAATTTCAACACAGGGAGAGAAAAATTAGAAAATGAGGGTCATGCCCTCTCCTTTTTTTCTCTTACTAAAGTTGAAACCACAGACTCACTGGTGATGTGAGTCTGCTGTGTGTGTCACTGGTTCCTCCTGAGCCTCCGGGAGACCAGTTCAGTCCACGGAGGAGAGCAGTCCCAGCACAGCATCTCTTGCATTGCATGCTTTCTGGCTTCGGATTTCCTCCCTTCCTTTTCACACACATCCTTCACATGGACAGAATGGAAAACACACATTCCTCTTCCTTGGAGCCAGCAATGAGGAAGACTAAAATACCAAAGACACAGTTTTAGCATTAAAAATAGCATTTACTGGCCTGCTAATATCGTTTATTGGGATGGTATCTGATGGTGTTGGGAGCAATGTCCCCATTCTGCTAGGTGCTGCACCAGTGAAGAATGAGACAGACAGCCTTCTCTTTTCAAAGTGATGGTAGTTTAAAGGTTATTCAAATGTTTTCTCTTCTGAACTATTTTAGAAACATCAAAACCTTTATGTCATGGTTGTACAAATCCACACCAAGTATTAGTCTAACTTCCACCTGGTCTTCCTATGTTTCTAAACATAGGAATTATCTGAAACAATTTCTTACTAGGAGGAAAAGGTGTAAGTACTGAAATTGTTGCAAAACATGACAGTCCTATTCTTAGTGGCCATAATTAATGTAATCTAAATTTGTTGAACAGGATGAAGCATACTGTTGTTCAGTGGTGTCTGTAAAGCAAGACCTTTGAAGGTGCTCCCCTTGCCCTTTAAATTCAAAGGATGAAGCATCATCAGCTTTAATTATTCTCTCCTTATATGTGGTGGTTTAGCTTACCTTTTTTTCTTTGCACACAAAATGGTTTTAGTTATGGAATCACTGATCATGGAAGTGATGTTGCTGTGCTTACTCAAAGAATGAATCTTCTGGTCCTGAATTCATATTTTGTTTTTCCCATTTTTGAACAAAGAAAAGGCTTTTTTTATTTTTAAAAGTTTGCTTTCTTATTTTTTGTCATAGGAAGAAGCATCTATGGAGAAAAGTTTCCAGATGAGAACTTCAAGCTCAAACACTATGGGATTGGGTGGGTTAGCATGGCTAATTCTGGCCCAGACACCAACGGATCCCAGTTCTTCATCAGTGTGACAAAACCTTCCTGGTTAGATGGAAAACATGTAGTATTTGGCAAAGTTCTTGATGGAATGGTAAGTTGAGAGTAGTGGCAAGGTTAATACAAAAAAATCTGGACAAGTTCTGCCACATTATATCCATATGACAGTAACTTACAATGTAGAACTGAAATAGCAAACGGTAACTGGAGGAACGGCAACTTAAATCATGCTTTGGGTTTCACAGTCCTTGTTTCAGACCAGTAGCTGCTGAAATCCACACTGACACCTTCACAGATTACAAATGGAGTAAGTTCAGGTCCTCCTTTCACTAACACTGTTAGCCACAAAATAATTGTATTTTTACAAGCTAAAATCTGATTTTATACCACATGGTAGTTATGAGTAACACTTTTACTGCTAGGGTTTTTAGAAGCATGTGAATGTATAAAAACACATAGATTCAGATCTGTTTAAAAAAAGTCTAGTTAATTCTCTCAAACTGTACACAGCTGCAAAACTGGTGAAAGGCAGAATTGAATTTTAAGTTTAAAAATGGTACTTTCAACTGAATTCCTTTTAAATTATTCGTTTTTAATTTGTGTTTTGAAATTAATGGGGAAAATGTGCTGCTGAACAAACCAGTTCTTTGAGGAATTTGAAAACCTCATCAGAACACTTGTCCTTCTCTCCCACATTCATATTAAATACAATTTTCATGACCCACAGTAGTAGCTGAAAATTTTTGAGCAGAAATTTAGACTAAATTTTAATTTAGTCAGATTGATGGACAAACATTCAAAGCCGGGTAGTCAATATACCTAACTGGATTTTGTCCTTGAAAAATACTGGTAGCATGGTGACATGCTTAAAATCTGAATGTGTGTGATATATGCTAAAGGTAAAAGCAGTAACCAGATTCTGGAAGCACAGTTACGGTGTACAATTATAAAACATCCTTTCAATTAGCTCATCCTTTCTGATCTCTGGATTCGCTTTCTGCTCATAGGCTGCACATGCTCTATGTGCTAAGTGGGTCAGAAGAACATATATTTTCAGTTGCCCCTTCATAATGCTTTTGTTGGCTGAAAGTTTTTCTAGAAGGAAAAATGGCCTTCCCTGTGCTTCTGTCAGCTGTGTGTGAGTTGCAGAGAGGCATAACTGTTAATGTGGGGGAAGCAGCACATGGGAACTCAGCAGGATAAAGGTCTTCATTCAAAAGTCGGTTAAAAACAGTGGTGCTACTTGGTTGCTTATGTAGTACCAGACCTCAGCTACTGGAGTTTCCTTGGTAAGCTGAACTCTTCTGTTTGTTTGTTTTTGTTTAACAGTCTGTGGTGCACTCCATTGAACTCCAGCAGACAGATGAACATGACCGGCCCCTTCAAGATTGTGTGATTGTGAACAGTGGCAAAATAGTTGTAAAGGAACCATTTGTAGTTGAAGTAGGTGACTGGTGAGACCAGCAGTTAAAATGAAAAGTAAAACTTCATCACTTTTCTTTAATGCCTGTTTTTGACTGATCTTAACTAGCCATCGAGTTCTCTCCTCAAAACCTATGAGGCTGTATTTAGGCAAAACCATAAAAGATACGACCATTTCTGTAACAACTTGATGCAGCTGTCACTCCTTGAAACTCGACATATCCCACTAAACTCTAGATCTTGCAGAAAAAGTCCTTCATGAAAAATTATAGCACTAATTCTATTTTTTCAACGTTTTAAAATAGTCTTTTGTTTTCTTTGGAAATTTTAGCCATATTTGTTTTCATCTTTTCAACTGAAAATATTTTCTGTAACAGTACTGGCATTTTTAAAAATTTAAAAAAAAAGTGTTCTGAATAAATAAACTTTGATTTCAAATAAATACTTGAAAGCCTTTTTTATATCCCCCTCCTCAAGGTTTTTTTTCTCAGCTGATTCTGTAAAATATGCAGGGAGTTCTGCTTTCCAGGAAATAAGGTTATTAAGGTGAGAGCAGGGATGGTAAATTTATCCAATCTTAACATGTCAGATAAAGTCCCTGCTGTCTTTCAGAGAACCACAGTATTCAGATACCATCCTATAGTCACCAAAGAGCAGCTTTTCTGTCTGTTATTGAATAAGATAATCAGTTAGAAACTGATTAAAACAGAAGAGTTCTTGTTTTACAGCATGGTGAGTTTTGTAACCTAACTGATGTTATTTATTAGACAGCTCAAATGCTTTTTCTTTAAATTTTGCTGTATGTCAGAAATGCAACTTTAGGTGCATTATTTTTGTGATGCTTTGTAAGTAACTCTTAGGCTGACAATTTAACTGGTAGCTTTTAACCTTTAAACAAGGTCAGTGTAAGGTAAGAGACATCTGTGTTAATTCAGTTCTTTAATGAGTTACATAGTACTTCACAGGACAGAGATGCAGATTTTTTGCTTTTGAGTTGACCGTGTTTTAGAACTTGACACAGAAGAGCTGATGCCAAGATCTCACGAAGGACTCGTCCACGTCTGCAGCAGGCATCACACCACTCCTCTTTGTAGTGACTAGTTTCCTGAAGTGTGTCCTGGAGTCCATGGGAGGTATCCAGACTTTAAGTGGGAAGCTTGTACCTATAGGCATTCCACTTGCAAGGAAATGGCAAACTGTTGGCAGGGATTAATCCCAGGTGCTCCTGGCATGTCATCTGCAGTTACAGGGACTCTCCTGGTTCACCATCCACAGCTCTGGGGCCTCTCCTGACACTTCTTTTCAGAGACCTGTGAAAGAATTACTGTCCTCTTCAAGTAGAGCGAGAGGACAACTTGGTGAGTGCCTCTAAACTTGCCTAGTGCTAGGCAATCAGACTTCCACTTTACCCATCATAATTTTTGTTTCTACTGTTTAAACCCTGGGAAGCAGGGCTAGGAAGCAGGAGCAAGAATCTCGGACTCCCTCGGTAGCTGAAAGCCTTCCTGGAGGTTGACTCTGCAGACAGCATAGAGTTCTGCTACCTGAACTAGTGCTGCAGTCACAGGCCTACCTTTTATCCAAGTCCCAGCTTTTCACTCTCCCCAGGCAACTTCCAAACATGTTTAGTAGTCAGAGGAGGCAACCCTTGCTTCTCCAGGTTCAAGCTTATGTTTGTGCTTAGCTTTACCACTGCTACTTTTATGCAACACCCTCTTCTGCTGATGCACCCACTGACTAACAGGCTGTTCAATTACACTGAATTTTTTTTACCAAGACATTTCTGTAATCCTAGCATGTTCAGGTGGTGTGGTGCTAAGAACTTTAAGTGAGCAAACGGGTATTTTCTCTCCTTCATGCGGAGACATCTGTGAGATCCACCTCTGGTGACAGAGAAATGTTCTGCTTCAATAGAAAAGTGCAAAAAAGACACTGACACAGTACATTCATGTCCTAGTAATTTATTTTGTAATGTCCAGTAGCACACATACAAATTTCCAGTTAAATCTGAACATATATATCAGTTTTAGTTTGATCATAATCGTAATCATAGTCTTGCTTTAGCTTACCACAGAGTTCTATCCTCTGTGACTCATAAAATGTTAAGATATGGAATACAGTCTGCATGTTGATGTTGAGAGTAAACATACATACAGGTTAGATGTTGTAACTGAATGGAGATGCATAAAAGCCATGTAAAAGCTCCTGGTAAGTAAAATACTTTCAACTGAAATCTAGAAAATTTCCTCAGAGAGTGCCTTGTGTTTCAGAATGTGAAAGTATGTTTTCCAATTCCTCACACACTGTCTTCAGCACTTTTAATCCATCCAGTGTCAGCAATGGGTATGTGCTGCGGAAAATTCTGGTGCAAAAAAGTTTAGTGTTTGCTTTGATAAAAATTACAGAAATAATTAGTAAAACTTTTCAAAGGTTAGCGCAATTCAGTGTATGACTTAGAACATTTAGTGTTAAATAGAGCATGTCAATATATAAGAATGTATAAATAACTTCTATACTGTTATTTCCATATCTATTTTTTAAAAGCAGCAACTGTAATGACAGTGATTTTGTTAAAAAAGATACAATGCTTGCACTTAATCTGAGGTTGTGCCTCTTGCTTCTGAGCATAATTTTCACATCACAGAATTTTATTCCTGTTAAGTCTATTAAACATGACTCAGAGACTTGATTCAGCTTCTTCACACATCACTTCTACCTGGGCAGTAAATGAGGATAAAATATTCCATGTAGAATGCCGTCTATAACTACGTTTGGAAAGTCATCTGAAAAAAAAAAAAAGAAAAGAAAGAAACTTACTTTCTTATCCCTGTCAGTACAATATAAATGTTTTTGTGAAATTTAACTAAGTAAGGCCTTGTACACTTTAGGTTATCCATGTTGGGATGTGTTATTAGTAATGCTGTTTCAGCACTAAAGCCACTTTAGGGTAGCACTGGGCATTGCAGGAATGCACTGCCAGATTTGTAGCTTATTGATTTAAAGGGATGTTCTAATACTTAATGCTGCTAGGCTCCAGCTCTTTATCTGAATCTTTTCTCACAAGGAAGATGGATTACACTGGCAATTCAATTTCTAACAAAATCTCAATATACTTGAAGAAATTTCAAGATTGCTACTGGGAATACTTCAAAGCTGTTTTTTTGATTGTGGTTTACAGCAATGTTTAAACTGAGAAGACTTGAGGATGCCTGTACCGAGATGATTATTTAAGGCAGGAAATTTTCAGGTTGTCCAATCAATATAAAATGTCACAAGTTACAAAAAGTCATCCCATAGTATATGAAGGAAAAAAATCCCCACTATTCTATCATCACAGATGCAGAGGAAACTGGCAGTTAATTTTCATGTTCAATTT
>VWZG01011787.1:0-23719 GCA_013396735.1 Grallaria varia | reverse complement strand
TTCCAGAAATCAGTTTGTACTGGTTCTTCTGCAACATGCGGTATATATAGGAAAATAAGAATTGATTTTAAAAATGATACAACTTTACTACATTAGAGTTAAGGCGATCTTTTGTTGCTTAAAAAAATCAGGTACATCAAATGTACAAATACATCAAAGCACAGTCTTGCAGATGTGATATTTGCATGGCTTAAAGAACCATCAGAACAATTTTAAACAAGTGACAATAAACCTCAGATTCCATTTTTTTTAGCTTCTGAGGAATCATCTTCAATTTGCAGAATATAAGGTTTTACCTTCATTTGTCTTGAGAATATTACTTTTTTTCTTCTCCCCACACCGTTACACAAAAAGTGATGTGCACTGGACTGTTAGATACATCATGAAATAGGGAATTTGAAAATCAAAGAAGTTTGTAACTGAATTCTGTGAATCTTGGTTTGGGGAATTCAACAGTTTTGCAATTCAACAGTGCTTAAAGCCCAGTCATTGGAATCATGGCAAGACTGTATTTTATAAAGACAAGTAACAATGCAATGAGAGGGTAAAAATATTCTTTGAGTATTCTGTTCCAGAAAGAGCTATTTATTTTGTTTAAAACATTATTTCCTATTTTATGGAAACTTGTTAACACAGGCATTCTTGTATTCAGGAAAGACTTCTGACTGAAACAACTGTTCACCTTCTTCAAAGAAAACATACAAAAAAGTAGTTACTTGTTAACAGACACTTACTTTTGGCCATAGGTGGAACAACTTTGGCTGTTTTTACAAGGAAATCAGAATCTATCAAAGTGAGAACTGATCTGAGAAAATTTTAGAAAGCTCATCTACATTTTCTGCTGCAAGCTAAAAACAAAGAAGAAGAATTAAAGGCAATGGTAGTTGTGTAAAAACTGCATTTCTTTCTAACTAGACTTGAGTCAACTAGTAGAGCCTCTAAACTTAAAATTTGGTTTTCTTCTTCCTTTTTAAAACCACAACTCACTTTCTAACTACTGTCTTAATTTATTAAGGTAAAGATTAACTTGCAAATTAATTTGATGCTTTAGGGTTTTCACATACAAAGAATATTCACCTGCCATATAAAATTCTAAATATTTTTGGTCAAGGTCAGAAAATGCCTTGGCAAAAGTCTGAAATGTCCTTTGTTTTAGATGTCATTAATGAAGGTCTACTTAATATTGAAATATCTTACACATTAGAAGAAGCTTTTATCCTCATACACAAAAAATACTACTTAAAGGAATAGCTACAAAATTCATTACAAAGTTCCTAATGATTTCACAGAAAGGAAGCTTAGCCTTCCTTGGAGTAGATGTTATGGAAGGAATATAAATACCATCACAGAACTGCAAACTCCTGAATAGAAGTCTTACAGCAAAATGTATTTTTCAGGATAACTGTGTATGAAATCTGTTCTATCTCTTTGGAAGGGTATAGAATCAAATGATGTTCATAATTTACACCCTGCTTTCAAGGGATCAGTTATATAATTAGGAGGAGCATTAAACAGTAAGATTAAGACATGCAACATGGCTCACTCTAAATATTAGTACAGGCAGCATCTGAACAGCTTTTAAACAGGGGTAACTCTGTGGGTGCTTCTTCATTACTGTTGTCACCTGGGTCAGAAGTGACCTTGTGAAGTGACCTCCTCTCCTTACTGGGCTTTGGTTCATTGATTTTGTGATTTGCACTCCAACCTTAAATGGACATTCAGTCCATGTGACCAGACCAGAGCTATGTCAAAGTAAAAACTAAACAATCCTGTAATGTGTTTTCTAATGTGGACCTGGGTCACACAGGACCTCTGCTGTCTGTGTTTCACCCTAGAACCACAAATTTGGGTTCAGTAACACTCCATAGGGTCAATACTGTTGGGTCACACCGGTAGCCAGATCAGGCATTGCCTGCCAGTGAGACTATATAAACCACTCAAAATACATGAGCCTTGTCCCTGTGGTTTTAGCAAACTGCTTGAAAAAGGAACAGAATTATAGAATGGTTGCACTCTGGAAGAGACAACTGGAGGTCATCTGACCCAACACTCTCTTCAGGCAGGGGCACCTACAGCCAGTTGCCCAGGACCATGGCCAGAGGGCTTCCAAGTATCTCCAAGGACAGAGACTCCACCACCACTCTGGACTTGGTGAAAAAGTGTTTCCGGATGTTCCTGATGTTCTAGTCCTGTCACTGGCCAGTACTGAAAAGAGACTGGCTTTGTTGTCTTTACACTTCCCTTCAGGTATTTATATACATTTCGGGAAAATCTCAACGAAGTACACTCCATTGGCTAAGAAACTACAAGCAAGAAAGTATTCTTTCCTAAATTTACTCTTTAAAAATTTAATGTTTTCCAAGACAGTGCAAGAATCTGACTATTGATTTCTACACAATATTTTGCAAAATCAAACAAAATGTCACATTAAAAAAAGAATCTTAATGCATAGCTCAGGGAAAATTCTCTCTTGAAAGTATATTACATTTTTTAATAAAAAATTTTAGTAGAAGTAACAGTTCAAACAAGTGAAATGACAAAACCAGGAGGAACACGCTCTGAAAATGGTACTTTTTTCTTTCCTGCACACATTTAAGAGAACTTTTTTATTAAAAAAAGGGTTTATAACAAGCTATTTCAAACACTCTTTTGAACCAAGTATTATGAGATGAAAGCTAATGTAAATGTTCTGTGAAACGCATCAATTATACTTAAAGTATACACTTTTTTCCCCTGTAAAGAGCTCTAGAGGTTATAAGTGATAAGAAATAGTAATAATCCAAATGGAAATACAAACATGCTTGCAGTAGATCGACTGGTGTTTAGGGAAAAAGCACTTACAAAGGACTAGGCCTCTAAGTTCACATCCTTCAGGCAAAATAGCCCAAAGGGTCAACAACAAGAAAAGAAATGCAAAGTTTTGTCCTTTGATTTGAATTCTCTGTAGGTTTGTCTGAGAGAACAACTGGGGAAGAAAATTCCAGGCTTTTATAAATCACCCACCCTATTTAGTGTTTTAATGGTTTCTTACACAAGAACTATCGTTTTATTGGCAGGCTATTAGATTTTGGACCAGTGTCACTTGACTGGGTTGGTATTAATAATAATGTGGTTTATGTGGTGCAGGGTCAGATCAGTAAAGTGCTGTTAACAGATGACAGGTTTGATTACCGTTGGCTTTAGGCAAGACATATGGATCCCTTAGGAACAGCAGCACAGGCTGGTGGGACAGTTTGCTGGAAAGGTCAAGAACACGGATGTCAGTACCACGGGACAGCACACAGAATATTCTACAAAGTATCTTTGATAAAGCGAAGTGGTTGAGCTGCAGGGGAGCCATATGGTGCATTTCCACACACCAGTGCTGCCCAACAGGGCAGGCTCCATCTCTTGGAAGCAAAGTTTGCTGCTCCTCAGCCACACAGTGAAACCCGCTGTGTGAAGGTGGAGGTGAAGGGGCTGCATCCTGGAGGGGTGACTTGCAGCTGGCTCTGAGAACTCCTGATCCTGGCTGTCTGGCACTTGGTGTAATGCAGGCTACAAGACCATCTACAACTGGGCTCCACGCCTACAGGCTGTTCAGGACATCAAACAGACTCAAAATGTTACCATGTTCTTGCAGCCCCTAAAGCAGTTGCGGTACCCCTCACTCATGGACAAAAAGTCCTTGGAAGCCCCTCACAGGCCTGACTCACACCCTGGACAAGGTACAGCCAGCCTCCTCCAGCCCCCTCCTCTCTGCTCTTTACATATACATGCCAAGCAGTGCAACCAGATACATACAAAGCTCTATCAAATGCATAGGGGAGCACCCAAATCTCTAATTTCTCCTGCTAAATCTTCCTGCTGTGAAAAATAAATTCCCAGATATATTTCAGAGCTAGCAGTCTTTTATTAATTTTGCAAAAAATTACTCATACTAGCATAAGGATGCTCAATTCACACTACAAATGGACGGATCTAGCACAGCTGGTGAAACTAACCATAATATTTAACACCACAACTAATTTTAATGCTAAATTACTGCTCATTTGTCAACTGCAAGGAACAAGTACAGTAAACACCAATAATTTCAGGTAGTTTGACAATCAGACATCCTAGAAAGAACAGGAATGAAGCTCACCTTGATTCTTCAGATTCTGTTTCATCAAAAGAGCTGCAAGTAAAGTGAGAGGAAACTTTGGTTACAACAAAATTTATTTTATAATTAAAAACCCCAAATTCTTTAAGATTCAGCAAAAGGGAACAATTTTTTCTTGTCAGTGGCTGCATGATGCAGTTTAATGAATGTGGGAGATTGTATTATTTTACAACCACCACTACTTTAAAATGATAGATACATTTTACTGTAAGAGATTCAGAAGCATTTCCATCTATCTACCTATGAAGTGTTGGGGTACAGTCCCACTGAGGATACTGGTTGATGTAATTAACTGCAAGTTTACAGTAAAACACAACCACAAGTCTGTTAGCTTCTGAATCACTCTGGACACTGCCCCCTGTCACAGATACATCCAAGTGTAAAGAGGGCCTCTGTCTTCAACTCAACTTTGCCTTCTCACCACTGCAGATCCAAAGAGTCTCCCCCAAAGAAGGAAAGGGCCATGTGGCTTTCTGGTGAGCAAGTTCTGGTAACACTTTTGGACTATCAACCACGCTAGCTTACATAGCAAAAGAAATTCTCCATACAAAGCTCACAGCTGCAGAGGTAACAGAGCTTCTAGCTACACTGTTTTGGTCATGTCTGTAATCATTACACTCATACTACTAAGATTCCCTTCTGCCACTCTGGTTAAGAACCCTTCCCAGGGGAAGGGCAGTTGGGTCATTGGGGTAGATGTCATCAGGAAGGTGAAAGACCTCATTTTCAAACACTCAGAGAGAGATCATAAAACGATCACAGAATGAACTTTTATTTTGTGCAGATACTATGACCATAAAACATATGCAAAGGCTTTCTGTGCAATTTTAGTGAGTGTTTATGAAAATCTTACATTTCAGTAGATACTTAAAGATCTATGAGAAAATCATATTTTTCTCATCTAAACTCCTTTGCTTTCCAAGAATACTACATTAAACTTCACTTCTGTCTTTGAAGAGGCTGGATTTATTTTACGACCTTTTGGGGATATATAAACATACTTAACATGAACCTAATGCCCATTTATTTTACAGTGTTAGAGTTGGCAGCAAGACCATTTTAAGTCAATGGAATTGCATCAGCACTGAGTGGATATGGGTCTTTTGGCCTCCTTGTATTTTTCAGTAAATGAGAGCTTACCCACAGCTTTCTGCTTTTGGCAAGGTAGGTACATGGCGAACGTTCAGAAAATCAAGAAATATTTTAGGGAGCTCTTCATTTTCTAAAATGACTGTCTGTAAAAAAAAAAAAAAAAAGGCAAAATAGAAATCCGCACTTTAAAAAATATTTTAGATATTGCACACTTCTACTCAAGCTAACAAAATATTTCCCTCTTGCAACACTTTTCATTTCTCCATTTTTTTACACCTATTTTAGAATGCTTCATATCAAGAGGAAAACCACAGTTCTTGATGAATCACATAAAAATATATTCAGCTTATGCTACTAGATTCTTTTTCACCTGCCATCCCTGGTGCCAAGCTAGATGCCTCTCAAGCAGAGATATCTAATTCTGGAATTAAGTTACTACTGGCATGCTCATTTGTGAATAAAATTCTGTTTATTTAAAATATAAAATAAAGCAGCATCAGCTCAGTGCTTTCATGTTCACCTCACAAAAGACTCCCATCTGGCAAGTGAGTGGAAGAAGGAAGTCTCCACTTTGTGCAGCTTTTTTAGTGCACACCTTGGTAAATGATAAACAGGGAAACTCTTTCCTTTGCTTGATAGGTCAACTTACAAGGTACTCCTTGTATCTGCACTGTGACTCCTAATGACAAAGCTCTGAACAAGGAGCCGCTCGCTAGACCTGCCATATCCTTCCACACCCACAACATAATGGCCAGATGCCATCCTCTGTTCTTCCACCGATGAGCTGATTTACGATTGTCACAAGGCAAACAGAAACAGTTCATAAATTCAACAATGTCTCACTCGAAAGATTAATCCCTATTTCTTTACTATTAATAGTGCCATACATTCTGAAAACTCATGTCCTTCACACGCAAATAAAACCAACAGGCTCTTCCCTAAAGAGTTTTCCTTCGTAAAGGCCTGATCTGAAGTAGGTGTATGTAAGGAAGAAACTTCACTGGGTTTATAAACAGATTGACTCTTAAAAGTAAAGCTATCCGTGTTCATCCTGTTCACTTTCACACCCTATGTTAGAATAAATAAATACAGAGAAGAAACAAGCCTTGTGATGGGAAGAAACGTTACTCTGCCTACATTCAGGAGGTAACATCCCTGGATGAGTAATTTTTTACATTACATTATTACAAGGGAGACACAATGGTCATGTGGAGGATAGCAGGATCACAAAAACATAAAAAGGTTGGAAGAGAGATCTAGAAGTCATCTAGATTTTATATCAGGTTTCAAAAACAAAATATTTAAGAACTAGTTCTTTTTTTAATGTTACATTAGCAAATGTGGATTCAGAGTCTACACTTCCTCAACAGCTGAGGCCATCACTGACAAGTTTGAATAAAAGAGCAGGGGAAAATGCAGCTTTTGAACTTTGCTGTTCTAGATTTTAATGGATGTAACAGGTAAGGAGGTCTGAGATGCTGGCAAGTGTCAAACCTTTCAGTTCACCTCTGTATGAAGATGCATTAAAAAATGCCACTACATTTGCATTCTGCAAAATCAGCACCCTGCTGCTGCAAAATTTATCCTGTTTTGCATTCAGGTTATGCACAAAAGAAGGGGTGGAAATGGATGCATATTCAGAAGGTGTGTGAATCGCATAGCAATGTGTATATGATTGGCCCAAGTAAAACAATCTTACTAATTATATGCAATGATGAACCACAAGAAGTTGTAAAAAGATGTTTAAGGGCATCTGGTGCTTATAGGCAACCTCATACTTACACCTCCTGACAGCTTCTTCCAAAAGTTGAGCTGCCTGCTGAGGCTGCTGAACAGAACAGGGAAGAAGAGAAGGATGCATCATTGTATAAAAGGAAAACTCCTGAGAGCCCTTAGAAACTTATTTGTTTCCACCTCCACTCACTCCAGATTAATACCTCATTCTATTTATATTTCTTCCTTCCACAACATGTATCAAGCCAACTCTGGCCCTGCTAATCCTGGCCTGCCTAAATATACTTCACAAAAAGATATAAGCAAATAGCATCTGTTTCACTATGTTAAGCCATACAATTAGTCAGCTGTCAATAAGGCTGCTTTGGTGATCACTAAACTTGAAAATTTAGAATTTGCAGAGCAGCAAAGGGAATTTTGCACTACACTGTATTTGTATGCCACCTCTGTTAACTGGGAATTTTGTACTTTCCAGAATTTTATGAAGGCAGGAGTGACTGCATTGAACAAAGGAGGATTTTTCAACTGATATAATGTGACATGCACTTCAAACAAACAAACAAACAAATACACACAAAAAAGGTACAAGTTAATTACACTAATAAAGGGGCAAATTATCTTCTGGCTTGACTTCATTGGCTTTGATACAACAAGGAGACAGAACATAAAGGAAAAGAGAAAAAAAAATCTCATGGGAACAACAAAAAAAAACCCAGTGGTCTGGATTAGGTGTGTCTGTCTAGATATATTTCCTATGTCTGGTGATGGTCTGACATGGATGTTTAGAAAAAAAATGTAAGCATTTTCAACTTCCTATTTAAGTTGTTCCAAAAAATACTCTTCAATCAAAAATAAGTGTTATAATAATTGGCTTAATTTACCTGGCACAACCTATAACACAACAGATTTTTTACTTCTGTCTGAAAAGTTACAAGAAACACATATTTGCAAACCTGATGATTTTTAACTGATAGCTGAGCAGGAAAGGAACAAGCAGGTAAAGTGTCTCAACCACTATCTGTAATTTCTGATGCAATATGGTCAAGTGTAGCATTTGTCAAGTGAATATATGACACTGGCTTGTAACTGCCCACTGTCTTGTTTACTCTGCCATTANCCTCTAACAAACGATTTGGGAAGTGACTCCAGAAATACATTTTCCAACTCATTGATTTCAGCTGAACTAAGAGTATAAATGCCATATTTTCCTAGAAAATTGTAAAGGGTATTTATCTGTTCCTGTCACACTTTAATGAACTACTCTGTGCTTCAGGCAAAAAACCTACAACACAACAAAAGGGAAAGCCTGATGTTTAGATCAGCAGAAATGTCTTTTTCATTGAAAGGATGCAATTATTATTATGTAACACAAATCACAAAATCCCCAATTTTTCTACCTTATCAGTTTCATAAAATCATGTTCCCTAAGGATGTAATTGATTAGTTGCACACGTTCTTTCAGTGACATCTGATATACTTAATTGTCGGTTATCTTTCCTCCTTCAGTAAGTAAAATATAGTCACAAAATTGCAAAGGGACTTGTTCTGCCTTAACCTTAGCTAGATGCCATCATGCAGTGGAAAACAGTGCTAAAATATCACAGGATAATGCTCTCCAACAAGGGAGACATATAAACAGCATAATGATTTCCCACGAGTTTCCTTTTTAGAAAATTGTCACTAAAGCCAGGGTAAATGGTGACATATCTTCACAGAGGACACCGTGAAATCGAACACTGGCATTCTAGTTAGGCCCAAACCTACTCATCAGCCAATTATAACAGTAACTGAACATCTTGCTGAAAACCTGAACAAGACCACTCTCCTAACCTTCAGAGATCATACCACAGCAATGCATAGTTTCACATATTTTTATTGTTGTTGTTGTTTTTAATGAAAAAATATTTAAAAATCAATTTCTTACAGTCATCTATCATACTTTCATAAGGTTGCTGGAACAGCTGTTGGAAAGGGAGAAATGAGAGGGGGGAACTGAGTTACAGGGTCCTTACAGACTTTTCCATTCAATCGGGTTTAGTTTGAAATGCAGTACTGTTAGGGTGAAAAAGTTCATGACAGTTTTTCCTCTCTTCACCGGGAAAGATGCTTCACAATACCTAATTCAGTGGTGCAGCTAAAATAGGGGAGAAGAAAATCAATACATTCTAGCTACAGTAAGTAGGCTGGAGTGTCAGTCTCCACTGGGACCACAATCCACATCTTTTAGAACATTTTAGAGTCTATATTCTTCTATTAACCTGCTTTTCCTGAACTGCTTTACACAGTCCTATGAAATGATAAAAAGGTTATCAAAAGAACACATTAACTAAAAACCAAGTAGACAAAGGAACCAGACTTCTAAGAGTAAGCCTTCCTGTTTTTTTTTAAGTAATAGATACAATCATGTTTTACATTACCCATTGTGAAGAACTATGAAGAAACTCATTCCTTTCTTCAGTCAGGATATTGTTATAGGTTATCAACTAGAATTATTTCTAAATAAGTTGTTGCCTAAGTTGTCATAGTAAAGACTTTCCACTTTTCATTACTACCAAAAATATTCACATTTGTAAGAACAGGAGGAGGTTATCAAACATGCTTAAAATTCTGTATAAAGACATAAGAATCATGTAAACACATAAACAACAACACAGAAGTGATGCTCCATATGAAGCACCAGCTACCAAACACTGCCACGCTGGCATCAAAGGGAAGTTAGCAGAAAGAGTAATCCACACAATGGAGCTTGAAAGGGAACAAATAGTCACTGTGGGTATTATAAGCCAAAATAATTCCCATGAAAATCCGTAAGTTCGATCTGAACTACCTGAAAGTTAACACCAAAATTTTCAAAAAAAGAAAAGATAGAGGTGAATTGGACCTCTGAACCTCAAGACTGGAGGATAGTATAAAAATTCCTGCACTAACTTTCAGATTAATTTGTTATACTTACAGTGAGCTTATGAGTGACAAATCTATCTTGCACAGCATTCTCAAGCTACAAAGAGAATAAATTTACCAGATGAAAGGGAAGCCCTATAGGTTAAACAACTACTGGATCATCACTGAAAATGTGTATGCAGAAATTCATGATGGATTAATATTTTTACTTAAGCCCTACCTAACCTTACTGCAAAGCAATTTACTTATTTTGATCAAAAATACTACCACGTAGGTCTTAAGGCAGAGAATGCTTCAGTTAGAAAGCTCATTAAAAACACATTTACAATTCCAACTAATATTTAGCTACTAACTACAGTGCAAATTGACTTGAGGCGAAGTGTACAAATATAACTTATCTGATGTGAAAAAATAAGATAATGAATTTTTCTTGGAAAACTGAGAACACAATTTTATTGGGAGCAAACAGTGAATCCCTCTTCAGCAAAACAGGAGACCAGCCATTGAAAGACTAGAAACAAAGTGCAACTACTGTTCCTTTGAAAAATAAAAATGAAAGGAAGCGGTCAATATAATTTCCTGAAACACTGCTCAAAGGATTGGAGGTTAAGACAAAGCTGGATGAGAAATGATGAAATCAACAGAGCAAAAGGAAAAGAAGAAGGGCAGAACAAGTTAATGATATTGTAAAAAGTAAGTAGCAACAAGAAAGGCTTTTAAAAATAAGTAACCAGTTAGGGGAAAACTAATACAAAAAGTAGATCTGCTAATGACAGACAGAAAAATAGACTGCTGATTTCAAAACGTCTGAATTGAAGTGTTTTTTTAAGAAATCAGCGGACCACTAAGACAATGGACAATTAACAAGTAATTAAGACCATGTCAATAATGTTGGTGATAACAAACAGGTGCAGGAGTACCTTAGACAATAATATAATATCAATCGAGATCCAGAAAATACACTCTGCCCCCATCATGTAGAGCTGCATGGGGTTGTGACTCAGGTGCAGAACCCAGCACTTGGCATTACTGAACCTCATGCAATTGGCCTTGGCACATTGATCCAGCCTGTCAAGATCCCCCTGCAGAGCCTTCCAACCCTCCAGCAGACCAACACTTCCACCCAACTTAGTGTTATCTATGAACTCACACAGCGTGCACTTGATCCCCACACCCAGATCATGGACAAAGACAGTAAACAGAGCTCTTCCTGATGTTGAATCCTGGGGAACATCACTGGTGATTGGCCACCAACTAGATTGTAACTCCATTCACCCCCACTCTCTGGGCCTGGCCATTCTGCAACGAGTATGTCCATCCAAGCCACAAGCAGAAAGTCACAAAACACACAGAAGTGTATCTGTTTGTTACAGAAACTAGTCAGCAGGATCACACAGTATTCTTCAAAGGGCCTAAGAGAACTCAAGTGATAGATTTTCTGAATTAATAATGGTGTATACCATATTGTTTATGGCTGCCTTAGAACCAGAGAACTAAAAAAATTATAATAATGATGATGACAACAACAACAATAATAATCATCATCATCATCCTCATCAACCTTGAGATAACTGGGGATTTATGAACTGATATGCCTGTACCAGGGAAGTTAGTAACAACTACACTAAGGAAGAGAATTATTGGGCACAAGGATAAATATGTCTGAATAGGGCTGCTGTGATTGAACCAGAGACTCTGGTTAGATGATTACTGAATTAGGTATTGAAACAAAGTAGACTGTTTCAAAACTTACAGCAACCCCTTAAATGATAACAAGTACAAATAAAGATGTAAACCCCCCACCAAATGCTTTAAGGCAAACTCAGCAGTCACCATCCTTGCAAAGACAAGTAAGTTGTTATAACCCCTGAAAGACAGGTCAGGAGAACACCACTCTGAGTGATGCATATTGGAAAAAACATTAAAAAAACAATGGTGGACTTTAGAATGACCATTAGTAATTGGAGGACTGAGATGCCGGGGCTACAATAGTATTTTCACTTTTTTTTTAGCTTCATAGGAAATCTCCCACAGCTCTAAATCATTTTGCTGAGAACAAGGGAAGAGTCAGATGATTGATAGAGTTGGAGGAAGCTATCTATGAAAACAAGTCTTGCTCTCCACAAGAATGACAATTTCATGCAAATGTCATATAAAATCTAGAAATTATCTGAGGGTGCTTTCCTTATCTGCATTGTTTCCACAAGGTACTGTAACAAAAATGCTATTCAACTCTACAATAATTTCTTATTTTGTCTCTCTGGTATTTTCTTGTCAGATGTTTTGGGTCAGAGTAAACTCTTGAGAAATGACTCGACATTCCCTTTGAAACTAATTAGACTAAGCAGCAGGTACCCACTCCAAAGTCCAAACAAGAGAACGTACAAAGGACAGGGAATTCACTGCACCTGGGGTTAATGAACTCAATTGTGTCATTTTTGCAGAAGTAAAGCAGGGGTAACATAGCTGATGAAATACATTTAGATTTATATGGTGGTGGTTTTTTTGGGTTTTGTTTTTTAGTTTTAAGTGTTGGTAGCCCTTTCATCACAAAATGTGATGCTGAATAAGGACTCCAAGTGATTTTGTAATGTTGGAAGAGTAACTGCAAGGAAATTGTTAAACTTTATTTTGAAAACTCTGGAGCTTACTTAAATTTTAACCAGCTTTATCAAAAGGAAGGTAAAAATTTCTTTGTGGGACTGTTTCAGTGGTTTTTTTTTCCCTGAATTGTTAATAAACAAACAATTTACTCTGATATTCTAATTTTGTAGTTAATCAGGTAGTTGCTTATACAAAATGGCAAAGAAGCACAGAGTAACTTTCGACCACTAACAAATTGAGAAATGACAGAGATAGGGGGCTGAAGAAAACTGGCATCAGTTCTAGCAGTATAGATAGATACCACAGGAATAGAACAAAAATATGGATGTATTTGTTTAAATCTGTGAAAGCAAAGGGCTTTCTAGCAGCAACACTGTAACAGAGAAAACCCTGTCTTAAAACACACACTTCTCCATGTTCCATTATATTAACTTCTGTTTGTAAACATTCTTATGTTTAAAACATTTTCCCAGCCCCACAGGAGATCAAGACAAAATCAACTTGGAACAATGTGATAAATGCTGTGCTGACAGCATTAGCCATTGATTAAAAAGCATCTATTTTCTGAAAAAAAAACCCGAAACACTAAGGTCTGTTCACTTTGAAAAATATTCATAAGAAATCTTTCCTCTGGATTGAAATCAACAGATTAAAGTCAAAGATTCAGACAATCTCTTCTTGTCTGCTTATGCCACAGAAGCAGCACAACAAATGGTCAAGATGTAGGGACACATAAGCATATGGATATTAAAAAAACTTAGACAACATTTCATAAATTACACAAGCAAGTTGAAATCAATGTCAGAGAACAGAAATTTGAATAGATGAAGTGGGACATTTTTTAACAGACACTAATATGCACACTTAAATTAAATTATTGATAAATAACTAACTACTAACTACACTCTGACAATGTTTTGCCAGCGGTCCTATCTCAATCATTATTTTTGTTAAAAAAGGAACACTATATATAAAGGACATGGAGGACAACAGGGCAGTCATAATGGAGTAAGTTATAACGTAAGAGCAGGAAGATACTGTTCAAAAATGACAGTAAGCGTTTCTAGCAGTAAGCGTTTCTAGCAGTAAGAGTCACTGCAGAACAGTCAGGTGGGCAAGAAATATGTATTGTCAAAACACTTAACTGGTCCAGTTTTGTCATCAAGAGTCTGAATTTACCTCTCATACTACCACACTTGTACATCTTGACAGATGTGTTATTTCTATGTTAAAACAGCCTAATTGAGGACTGCACCCTGCTCCTCAGTACCACCCACCATACTACTCTTCTAGAAATAAGACCTTAGATCATCTAAAATGTTTTGGTTTAGAACAAATATGCCTATACTCTATTCGCTGAAACCCTCTTCTATCATATATCTATCTGGATTTCATTCAAATCAATTAGAGATCTTGTTCATGCTGCAATTCTGCATTAAATATCCTTCCACATAAACCTTCTGAGTGTCACGTGTGTGTGTCCCCTATTATAGGAGAGATCGAGAAGCAAATTATTAAACTCTGTATTCTTCAGTGAAATGAAGTGTTTGCAGAATCAAGCCCAGCATACTGCAGTATGACTTTGTCTGACTAATGAATCAACAGTCTTTACACAAGAAGGAAAAAACATGTATAACTAAAAATCACAGCAGATAAGACTTGTGGTGTGGAGTTTATGACACTAAACCATGGCTGCTTTTTACAATCCTAAGTAGTTCCTTGGTCACAGATTCAATCTGCATTGTGAATTAATGTTACCAGAAGTGCTACAACTGGACAAAGTAACTCCCCCTCTCTGCACACAAACCCTGCTTTTTGTTTGCAGAGAGCTGCAAGGTTTTCCAAGCTTTTCCTTGCAAAAAAATATAACTCCAAAACAAGCCTCCAAAACCCCATCCTTCCTTTTTCACTCCTGCCACCCTGGCAAAAAAACCTCACCTCTCTTTCAGAGAAATGAGCATGCCTTGTTACATGCTGCTCTGTAACTATAGGAGCAAATCAATAGCAGCTGAATGCCATCTGCTTCGGGCAGCAGAACAGCACCAAAAGTGTGAGCAATGCATCTTCCCTTATTGAAAGGTTATTTTATGCAAGTAAACAATTCATCGTCTTCTTGCACGCTTGATGCTCATTTACCACTTTTGATCAATAAAATATGCAAAACAACAAAAAAATTGAATCCTAAGAGTAGTTCTGATGCCAGTGTGATAGGTAATCAATAACAGGTCTCTGTTCAGTAAGGCAGGCAGTAGGGTAACTCCTTTATTGTATGAACCCAGGAGAAAGTGTGGAAATGTGTTGTTACCTATAAAAAGCAATAAGAGAGTGAGAAACACAACTTCTATCCCGTAAATTAAAAAAAAAAAAAAAAGTTAAACAGGAAACACTATTTTAATTGTACATTTCCCTAACTCCGCAAAGGGTACTAACACCAACAGTGTATCCTTTGTTGCAAAGAATATGCTGTTATGCTGTTGATAGAGCTACGCTGTCATTAACATAGATATTTGGTTAAATTGTAGTCCTTACAAGACAGATTTTGGACAACAACCCCTACCTGTTTCCTTTTGAAGCTGCTCTACCTTATTAAGCCTCTGTTTTCAATGTATTTATGTTTCCGGTGAACTCAGTTTTCCTGTTAAAAACAAACTGCTATGGGAATTTCTTTTGCACCATGTTTCTTTCAGTCAGACCACAAACTGCCTTATTACATTAAGCCTCCTGACAATTGATTCAAGTAGAATACTTCTCTCCCAACAAAGAAAACGATATCATTTTTAGAGATATTGCAGAACAAAATCTCCAATTTAAACAGTTTCCTAAAATAACACAAAATACCTGAAATAATAGTTGCTCCTCACAAAGGCTCCCTCCTCTAGTGAGCCAAGTATCCGAACAGTAAAAATACCAAACTTACTTTCCTTTGAACAGCAATTTTGCAGATTGCATCACAAAGCCATAAATTAAGCTGCACGCTGTATGTTCTGATCTGCACTTAATACTGCCTTTTTTCAATCTTCTTTTCTGCTTCTTTCTAGAAACATAATTATTTGGTTATGGGGTCTTTACATACTTTTCGTTATGTGAATTGAAAAACAGCTTGGTATTCTTCTGTAGAGTATCTTATATGTGGCTTACATTTAAGAGACCTAATCACTACAAAACTTAAAAAACAAACAAAACAAAAAAGCAAACAAAAAAAACTCCTTTTTTTTAGTTAATATATTTGCAATGCAAAGACACTTCCCAATGTACTGGCCATGGACTTTGAGAAAAGACTTATTAAAGTGAACCCAAACAATACTGAGTGAAACCCAATTTCACATTAAGATTAGAACCAAACAGTAACTTGCAGTCAAGGAGCAACACTTCTACACAGGAAAGGCAAAATTCTCTTTTTCATGGTTCAGTTCTCATAATTCTTGCAAAACCAAGATGGCTGGAAGAGCATATCAACTTGTACAGACTTTTTAAGGTAATTATTGGTAATTTAAAAATAACATGTTTGTACATATGGAAAAAGTCCTTCTGACCAACCAATGCAACATAATGAATGTAAGATAGGTTTGGGTCTGGGGTTTATTGAAATCTGTGCAATAGAGGCAGATTTGCAAGCAACAGTTCAAAATTTGTCTTTTATAACCTTGTAAGACCCCAAACATCTGTAGTTATGGCAGACAGCTGCCCCTGCTACATAATGTAGCCAGGATCATGCTCTTTCTGTACCCTTCTTCAAAAATGCTTATGAGTTTATATGAACGCCAATATATGGTTTGAACACATTTATAGAAGCCAAAACAATTTTGATCAAATTAATAATACAGAACATAGTAGTGAAAGTGCAGTAGCTTGGAGTCAATGACCCAACTAGCAGCAAGGGTATAATTTAAAGTCAGAAATTTCCAGTGCATGCACCGTTAGCCACAGTGAACCTGTTACTGCTCTAAAGGGAATTGTTTGCCTCTTATTAGATTTTCTACAGCACAGCCATAAGTGATAAATGTACTGCTGTACTCACTGTCAAGTTAATCAATGCTGCCAAAGTTTTGTTGACCTAACAGTAATCCATAAAGTGAGAGGCATTTTCTCTATCCCTATGACATCTCAGTCCTCAGTGGGGATACAAATCTTACAACAGCTTCTTAAAAAAAAAAAAGAAAAAACAAAGCAAAGCAGGGGGAAAAATGATATTTTCAAAATTCTGTCTTTAAATTAGCTGACGGTGAGAATGCCTTGTTTCTCTGACAAATTGCTTAAAAATGAAGGCCACACAGTGGATCCAGCTTGATGGCTAAAATACTAGCAAATGGATAACTTCACAGAGGATAAAACCTTGCCTACTAAAAAGAAGGTAAAAAATAGCTTCATGAGTCTTTCAAGGAAACAGCTGTGAACACAACTTACATGTAACTACAGATTAGTGCACTGGTTCAAACAAAACACAGTGTAGCAATTCCAAAGACAGTAATGTGAAAACAATAATAAAAAATCACCACCAATAGAACTTGTCTAATGCTGTGTCTAGCTGTGATTCACAGTCCATCAGAGGCATCACCATTGGAAAGTAGAAAAAGTCAGGAAACAACCTCTGGTAACACAAGTTCCTCTATAAACAAACTGCTGCCATGCTCTCACAAGCAATTACAGACATATGAAATATGAATTGCCATTGATTTTTCTTCTAGAGGTCACTCTGCTCCATGTTTTACGCAGTTTAGGCATTTATTTGGGTTGCAAACTGACAAGTTTTTACAGAATTAACAGAGCAATGTAATCCTTGCTCAATTACAGGTACTCCATTATGGTTCTATTCCTTGACACTTGTCCCTCCCAAAACTCATAAGAAAGGGAGTCCTTGATAAAGGCGAGGAACAATGCAATTACTTGTGAAAAGAGACCATCCTAACTTGGTCAGTGAATGCTTATTTACTTTTACCTTTTCTGTGCTGATGACAGACAAGCAACATCAGCTGGAGGGCTGCATTTGTCACAACACTGCAATACTGCAGACAAGGTTCTGATTTGGCTAAAACCTCTCCACATTCTTGTTATTAAAAGAGGGATGACTTCTCCAGGACGGCAAGGTGAAATTGCAATTTAGCCTGCTAACAGAAGCTAAATAGCTATCTGTATTACTGATAAAAACTATTGTAACATTAAAATAACTGCAAGAATGCCAAGACACACTCTATAAATCATGTATTTCTGATGTTATAGTCACAATTGACAATTCCTTGATGTACCTCATGCAGCAACCAGAGAACTACTTAATTATGGTCAGTAAACTCCAGAAATTAGGTGGAAATTGAGAATCACAGATACATGACACATACATACTGGCATTTTTAGACAGCAATCTTCTTTAGTTTTATTATTCATTTGGGCACAAATATTTGGTCTTCGGGTTTCCCATGCAAGAAAAATTTGTAGAAGAGACGGTGTTGCCCCCCCTCCTTCCCCATGGTTATTCTGTCCCTGAAGGTTCTGGTTTACCACACAAGAAAGCCTTGGCATCTGAAGCTAAGGTTAAATAGTTATTTAAGTCACATTTCTTGGTGTTTCACTGAAAAGACAGAACAGTACAGAGAGCTTAATCAGACTCTTAGTCTCCATTATGAGCAAATAAAACTGACTATGCCATGAGTGCAAGTACATCTGAAGAACACATGTCCCAAGTTAAAAACACTCTCTGTTGATTGGCCAATGAGATGACCTTCAGCACATGACCATCAGAAGACAACACTATGACTGATATGTAGATTGAATTGACCAGTCAAAAGGACAAAATTTTAGAGGAAAAAACAAAACAAGAAAAGGTTGGAAGATGGGGAGTTTCAATCTGAAATTGAAAGAAGTCACTAAAGACATAAAAAGGATAATATGGTAGTTATAACTGGTAAGTATACTACAGGGAAAATAATTTACATGTCTCCATCCACACATCAACAAACCCAGCTTCTCCACCTGTCCCATCTCATGACAGACTTCTCTCTGGCTTCCTTGGTGAACATAACCACTTTGTAAAATTGGGCAAAAGCACTTGACCAAATTAGGGAATTTTTTTTTTTTTTGCCACACTAAGTTTTGTTTGTCAGGTCTGGCTGCTGGACCTCTTCACAGAAATGCTGTCTCTGTACTTTCATATGAATATTATGGCTCCTGAGTATTTGCACTGGACCACAGTTATCAAAAGCCTCCTACACCATTAGAGAGCAAATTCATCACAAACCCCAGCAATCTTTATTTCCAATACTACAAAAAGATCCCAACATATTATGGTATACTATTCGTGCAGTACCACGTCCTTATGATTTCAGCATTTAAAGTTGAGTAATTAATTCAGGTCACATAATTAAACTTGCCTGAATTTGATTAATAATAAAAAAATCCACCTGTGAAGCAGGTAAGCACTACTGAATGACATATAAATACAGTATCATTACAAAACCACAAACTGCTTTTTAATCCTGAAGTTATACAACTGCTGCTGTTCAAAACTATTAGCACATATCATTGCATGACCTTGGCTGAGTCCAAACACACAGAGAAACATCTGATGGGATAATGCGGAAATGGCAGCTTAAATGCTGATGTCTGCAAGATGTAGACTTCGAATCCTGTGCATAGTCTTTGCTCCTCTGTAATCTCCTATGGCTTTGTGTGAGCTTTTGAAATGTTACGTGAAGAACCTTCTCCACTGAACCAGGTGTGAGAGCTGGATCCCACTCTGAGATCTCCACTTGGAGATCTGGATGCCTTGACATTTGGAGAAACTAGGAGAAGCTTCACTTGTCTAACCTCCTCATGATTTCTTAGGGATATTCAGAATATTCTTCAGAAGCCAGCATTACAGGGAAGCTGCTCGGAAAACTGCAGCTACTCAGAACACAACTTGTGATCTCCTTGTGACTTGCCAGGATACGAAGGATACAAATAGCATAAATGATCTGTGTTCAGAGTGCTGTGTCTGTTAAAGCATGTCTGTTATCATCAGTTCACGGCAATATACTGTTGCAGTTATAAATGCTGAATTTCTCTAATGATGGTGATATTCTGGAAATAAAAAATATGAAACTCAAAAAATGGAGGATGAACTCCCCCAGTCAGATACACATAACTGGAATGACATTTTCTCAGAAGGTTTTATTGGGAAAGTTATCACTGACCTTTTCATTTTCCTAGAATAGACATACCCAGTGGGTTGCAACAGCATAAGAAATAAGATTTTTATCTAACCATTTTAAAACTGTAATTCTACAAAAGCAGACTCCAGCCACATTGCTGCTGTAAAGGCCAGAGATGCACCACACAAACTGATGTTCCAAGGGCAGTTTTAAAAGTTGTGGCAGCTGGTTATTTGTGCTGTCAATTTATGTGAACGATGCCAACACACACAGCAGCAGTATAATTTACCTAACCGAGGTAGTTCTGCAAAAACTGACTTCGTGTGTTTAGTGTGTACCAGACTACATTTATCATAGAATCATAGAATTGATTGGGTTGGAAAAGACCTCAGAGATCATCAACTCCAAACCTTATCCTCTTATCCCTTATCCTCTCCTGCTTTCTTCTCTATGGAGTATATTACACCAAAGCAGAATATACCCATCGTGTATCAACAACCGAGCCAACAGGTAATACTTTGTCGAACATTTTAATACTCAGAGTGCATAGGTTTATTTCAATATCTAAGGGGGCTGAGAGGCGTTATGCTTGTGCTGATGCACACATTTTCAAAAGGCAAAGGGCTAGCTAGGCCTTAAAGAGAGCATCTAGATGGTTTTTCTGTTTTGTCATTAAGAGAAATACATGGAGGACTCACACGCAGAATGATTCTTACACCATGTGGACCAATGCAATTTGGCATACACAGACAGCTGGAAGAAACAAACACTCATCAAAAAGGTGTAGATATAGGGACACCGCCTTAAGAGGAATCAAAATCCAGTGCATTAGACTAAGTCTATACCAAACACAGAGGTTACTGATTATTACCGTAAGCAAACCACATGAGAGATTACCATATCTACAAACACAATGTTGTAGTAGACACAGGGCTTTCTTATGTTTTAGATGCAATTGGAGTAAATCTTGTGATCAGCTCTAAATTGTAGGATCTGTAATATTTCCATGTCTTTTATTTCCGTATCACAGATAAAATTTTCCTTTGTGCTTAGTGGCTACTCTCAGCTCTGTTTTATTGCATCAGTGCTTCTTTATTGCTTTACGTAAAATTTGCATTCATTGATAATGTTGGTTCACTCTGACTGTTATACTGAGCTTTGAACTAATTGCTCTCAATTAATCTGTTCCACTCTTTGATAGCTTATTTATCAGATTGGGAAAGATAGATTTAATGGTGCTTGCTGGAAACAAGTTCTTTAATTGGAAATACCTGAGTGCTTAGCTCACTTTGTGCTCTAGCAATTAAGGACAATTTGGAAAAGCGTTTTTCCCCCTACTATTGTCTCCTTGATCAGATATCCAAAGAAGCAGACAAAACAAATGACAACACCACCTAGCAATATTGGTTCAAATAAAAGCCCAGCAGCCAAATTACTTGCTATGAGAAATGTGAACCATCCCCATCAATTCCAATGCTGTGTTACATTCATTTTGCTGTATCTTTGCCTCCCAAGTAGGTAAATGGCAAAATTTCTTTCAAAATGCATAGCCCCTATGCCTGCCTCTATACAATTATCCCTTTCCACAAATAAGCCAAATCAACAGAAGAAATTATTTTTCTCGATTAAGCTCCCACATTTCTCTTGGGATGAAACAAAACAAACAATTAATCTTTCCTTATTTGTTCTCAGAAGAACCTGCATCCCTTAAATGTACGATAACCAGGGTACCTGTGGCAGGCAGTCGGCAGCAATTAGGCTTGTGCTGAAAACGAATGGACTAGAGTCAGAATGCCTAATCTGCTGAGAGTTTCTACAGGAGGGCAAGGTTAGACCAGGAAAATTCCCTTGCTGTGGAAATACTGTTAAAAATTACCACCAGACTTCAGCATAATTAACAAGGTTTGGGAATTTATATGAACTGAGTAATTGAAAAGAATTAGCAAGAGATATATACATTAATCTTCACCAGTTACAACATGCCTAATGAAATTAAAGGTTCTACTTCTACTTCATGCTTTGTTTCTGCAAACTTTTTCATCTGCAGAAGAAAAAGTGTATTAGAAAAAGACAATGATAATAATGAGAAATTAAAAAAGAAGAAACTGCACCGTAAACCTCAATTTTTACATCAATATTTCTTGAAGATTTTCTTATCTAGAATTCACAATATTTATCATAAGCAACTCTATGAGGCTTTTATTTTAATGTATACGTTTTTAAAGTCAACAGGAAAAACCCATAACAGAGTTATAAATTTAGGCATTATTCGGTAATGTGTATTTTTTTTTTTTGTAAATTTACCTGCACAGAAATTCAAGTCTGTCTCAGTCAAGAAATTCTATAATTAATGGCTTTAGTGTAAAACAAGCTCTTTTACGCTTAACTTAATCCATATTATATTTGGATTGCAGAGACAATAAGCAGGGAAAAAGAAAAATAAAGGCAATCAGTGGTGATGTGTGGAAGATAGACGACGTTAGAGAAGATAATAAGTATTTATTATTCTCCTAGGCTACCATGAGCACAGGACCTTCTGCTCTTAGTTCACTCTGAAATCCTGCAACATATCTTTCAGAGAGGAGTCATGCAAAATTGCGTAAATGCCAAGAAAAGGCAGCACACACACACACACACACACACACACACACACACACGAGAATTATATCTAACAAAGGAAAGTCCAGTTTACTGCAGAACCAAAGAAGAAAGCTCAGTGCCCACTTTTCCACAACCTATCTGAGGAAGACTAGTCACTGGTCGTCTCCTCTTCCACTCATCTCTCCCAGATACTGATAGGAGCTCTTACTTCTTGCTTAAGCAGTCCTTCTTGCAAAGAACTTTTCTGTTCCTATGCTCTTTTATTTCAACATTTCTAAAGCAGAAGTTCTAGACTTATTTATTTCAGTATCTTTCCGGATAAAACTCTGTGATTAGCTCCACAGGTTGTTGGGTTTTTTCCCTTCAAAATGGTCTATGCTAAATGATACAATGTTACACAAAGTTATTATGGCACACTACAGTCAAGCTTTAATTCAGCTACCCTATGTATAAGAATTTATTTAGTGTTGCTCACATATGTAGCATGATCCTATACTAGTTTTTCCCCCCAGAATGAGTTCTTCATCCTAAGTACAGAATGGATGGTTCAGCATGTATTCCATATTTTGTTTTCTTTCTATGGCCTCCCAGTGTGGCCTGTGCCTTATGTGCACATTCAAATCCTGCTGTAAAGACAGAATTATTCAGTTCTTCATGAATTTTTTTGCCCCTGGCCCTCATGTGCAATTTATAAATGTGTAAAGAATATTAATGGTTGATCTGAACTCACAGAGACTGCATGCAGAATAATACCACCAGATTGCATAAAATCAATGATTTGGCAAACCTAGGTCTAAACTACATGCTAATTTATAGCTCTGTACACTACTGAAGAACCTTAACAAAACATAGTGTATTACAATACACATGCAATAATAAAGTACTCTTTCACTAGAAAAAAAAGCTTTTCCCTTCATTGGCAATTCATTAAGTAACTTTACAGAATAATTTTGAAGAAAAAGCCCATAAGATTTAACTTGCCTTCAAAGTCCAATTTAAAAAAGCAATAGTCATTTGTACGCCAAAATATAAGAATTACCTTATGTAAAACAACACAGAATAGTAATTGAAACTGTGTTTAAAATGCTACAGATTGATTAAAAAGATGGGGGAAACTTGAGTCTTTCTATTGTACTTCAGGTGGTGATGACAAGACTCTGCAGGAATTACATCTCCCTCCTTCCTTCTTTACTATAATGAACAAAAGTTTTTTGTCTCCCCTCTGCCTTCCCCAAAGAAGTTAAACAAAGCTATTAAATAGTATGTAAAAACAAAATTTAAGGCCTATACATCAAAAGAAGAGCTCCACTGAGGATACGGAAGGTAATAATTTTTTCATTCATCATGGCTGAATGAAATAAGTCTCTCATACTTTGTATGGCTCTAGAAGGAATCATAGCTATTAGAACAGTTGGTTATCAGCAGATGACAACAGTGCACCAGCATTTGAGTTTTAATATCCCCAGTTCTGCTTTAGCAGACTGTGACTTCTTAGACGGTGTGGTAGTTTAGATTTCAGGCC